>WEIT01013083.1:19192-128480 GCA_013389985.1 Dryoscopus gambensis
CGGGGACGCGGTGGAAGCAGGTGGCTGGGAGAGGGGCAGCTCCCGGGGCTGCTTTTTTAAGGCTCAGAGGGGGGTATTGGGCTCGGCGCGGGGGCTGCTTGCTTTCCTCCTATTCTCACAACTGTTTCAACCCCAAAGCTTCTCCCTTGCCTCACCTGCTTTGTCCCTCCGGCAGCAGCAGCAACTTCTCACCTGTCTCAGTTTGAAAGCAATAAGGGGAAAAAAGGGAAGGGAAAAAAAAAAAGAAAAGAAAAAGAAAAGAGCCTAGCCCAAAGCCCACTCGCCCCCACCAATCCAGGCAAAAGGAATCCCCGGCAGCTTTCCCGTCTCTCACCTGTTTCAGCCCTAAAGCAGCAGCTGTGTCCTCCCTTCCCTTCCCTCCCCCGGCTCAGCCCTGAACCAGCAGCAGGAGCAGCCGCTTCCCACTCGCCCTCGCCCGGAGTTCAGGATTCCATTGTCCCCCACACTGCATTTGGTGACATCACTGACACACAAAGAAGGGGCACTTCGTGATGTCATCAACGCATGCTGGGAGAGAAAACAAAATTCTGGGCTTGGCAGCGACAGCACTAACACACAGACACACACAGACACACACACAGACCCTTCAGTTTTCCAGAGGTAAAAGTATTAGGGATTTCTTTTTTCCCCCAGTCCCCTGATGGGGAGCCCGTCTGCGGGAAAGGCGTGTTGTATTCGCTAGCGCGTTGTAATCGCGAGGCGATTTACTAATTTCTCCGAAACCTCTGCTATCCATCTCTCTCTCCCTGTCCACCCAACGGAGAAAAGTGATTTGGCTGGAGCGACCCACCACCCCCGGCCCAGGCGCGGGGAACAGCCCCGGCGGGCAGCAGCGGCGCTTGCTGGAGGTGCCGGACCCACTCGTGAAGGGACAATGGGGACCAGCATTCCCACCGACTTCACCCAGGGCATATTTGGCTCGGTGCCGCCAGTTTCCACAACCTATCGAAGGATCGCCTATCGAGTTACTTGGTGTCTTCAGCGGCCGAAAATACACTGGACTGTCACCACCACGCACGGCGATAATGGATCGGAATTTGTATGTCACCCTTTCTCCCACGGGAGGACCTGGAGGTGTTCCGCAGGCACACAGGATTGCTGGCTCGATAGGGCGCTGTTACGACATGACGCCTTGGGAGTCCCGAGGGGTCGATTACAAAACCGAAGCCGCAGGGGCGGCGGGGCACGGGGGCGGGGGGACATCCCGAGGCTGGACATCTCCGCTTCGCAGCGACCGCGGGGGGGNGAAAGCCTTCCCCACTCCCCGCGGCGAGCGGCCGTGCCCAGGTGCTGCCCGCCGGTGGCACCGGTGTTGTGAAGCTGGCCCCCGGGAGAAGCCTGCCCCTTAGCAAGGGCGGAGGCTTGAGTGCGGGTGAAACCCTTCAGGCTGGGGTCGAGTAGTGGGTGCCCGTGGCTTCTTTTGGGGTCAGCTGTCAGCCGGGCTGCATGGGTATGCTGAGCCTTCCCTCCATGGGACAGCAGCTTCACGATTTGTGACTCAACGCAAGGGTCTGATCATGGCACTGATCTTTCACCATTTATATCCTGTAATCTTTGAGCCAGAGGTACCCCTAGAGTGCATATCTGCGCAGGGACAGTCTTTTCCTCTGTCACCCTCTCCTCTGCTTCCTTGGACCTCTGCATCTGCTGCTTCTCTTCCCTTACCCTCTCTCTCCTCCCTCACCCATTTTCTGCACGCATCTCAGCAGCACCTCATTCCCCTGGGCCAATACCCAGTCTACCTACACTCCCCAAACTTGCTGCCTATTCTCCTGTTTGAGCTGTGCAGTGTGCTAGATATGTACACCTCAGTGACAGTGCGAGTGTCACCCTGACAACAGAAGGAGTTCCACTGCAGTGTCACGCTTGAATGGTCTTTGTGTGTGGGTTTTGATTTTGGGGCACTTTTTTCTGCTAACCCTCCTCTTCAGTCTTTATTACCTGTGGTGCCATCTATTAGGCCTCAGTGGACTGTCTTCCAAAAGCAGGTTGCTAGCAGAGACAACCTGTCCAGTTTGACCTATGGAAATGACACTTGGGAAGGTATGGTCATCCTACCTTCTAGTAAGTGTGGAGCTGTGGCACCTCCACCATTGACCATGGCCCGGAAGACACACAATAAATGTCATGAAAACTGGCATTTAGATACAGGTGGGTGATCTGATTACTTCATGCCCCTCACTGATGAAACGGGTCAGAATTCAGCTCCTGAAAACTGCAATGAGCCCCTCTGTCAGCATTTTCCTAACAGGCCCAGGAGGCTGTGGAGGATGGGGCTGCCAGTATGGTGCTATGTGTCAGGTGACAAATCCAAAAGATGTGAGGACACAGAGCAAGGTGACCAGGCTTAACAAATTTCACTGCTTATTTGCAATAGCTCTTTTAAAACAGAAAATCTTCGTTTTCACCACAAAAAAACCCACAACCCTCTAGCCCTTTCCTGTCATCACAGGAAACCTTCAGCAAAGTCAAGTGAGACAACTGATATTAATAATGAAAGCCCTCCGCTTCTGTAATAAGGGGCAGGGAAAACTTAAAGATTGCTACAAAATCACACAAGTGTTTTTGTTATGTTAATAATCTTGGTAGGGGGTTATCTGTAGATTAACCTTTTCTGTAGCACACAATCCTTGGTAACCCTGTTCAAAGTAATAATACGATAACCAGCAGCAGTGGTTATTTACTTTGAAGCCTACCCAAAAATGCTTTTGCTGAAAGCACCTACTAATGTCAGCGCTTGAGCAGCTGTTACAGTGGCAACTCCCATTTTATGACTCATCTCCTAGGTCATGGCTAGGATCAGCAATGGGCTGTTCTGTGCTAGCCATGCCATACCCAGAGCACTGGAGAGAGAGGGAGCCAAGAGGCCGGCTTCTATGCCCAGAAATGTTTTTGCAGCTTGCCTTGCTTCCATACTTGGCCTCTCAGCTCTGCACAGACGTGGAAAAATGGGAAGAACGTGCAGTACATGATTTTTTTCCCGCAAAAAGAAGAACAACTTCCTCCAATCGATCTCGTCCCATCTTGGGAATTTTGACAAAACCTCACTGATCTGCTTCTATTCCTTTCCTGTAGAGTGTGTACACTTTATTGGGTGAGCTTTCCTTCTTATCAGTGCTTCCTCTTCCTGTCTCCTTAGCTGGTTTTTTTTTTTGTTTTCTTGGCCAAGTTTTGCAAAGAACTTGCTGAGGAAAACAGACCCAGATTATTCATTTTCCTTGTGCCCCAAGCTTTTTAAATCGATAGCACTAGTTCAGTGTAGCAACTGAATAGGATTAGTCACTTTTCCCTCTGGATTGAGTTTGGAGGAGGCTGCAAAGATAGATGCCTGAAATTGAGTTGCCTTTGGGGCTTTGAGCTTAATTCACAACAGAAGGTAGCCAGTTCAAATCGCTCTGAGTCTTCTGCCAGGGGAAGGTGACTCGGATTAGTCCTTTTGTACCATCTCAGTTCCAAATACATTTTCAGCACTATTCTGACTGGTCTGTTTGGGTCTGAGCCAAATCCCCTTATATTTCCAGCAATTCCAGTGAGTTTTGAGTCAGACCTTTTGTGGGGAGCAGAAAGAAATGATCATCTGTTTGGCTCTCCTAATGTCAGCTTGCCGGTAATGTCACGCTTGCAAGTGACAGTGGCAAAGCGAGAAACATGCTGATACCTCACACAGTCCAGTGATGACACACTTTATCCTTTCTGCGTGACCCTGTGATACAAGGTGAGGTGGCCAGGAAAAGTTACAATAAGCTCACGACTTGCGATACAACTATTTGAATAAAGCTAGACAGAAACTCATCCAAAAGAGGAAGGAACTTCATTCAAATGAGACAAAACGTAACAGAGAAAACGCAAGCGGCTTATTTGTGTGACATAAGGTAGTGAATTTACCCGTTGGTTTCCCGCTCACAACTACCTTGCCATAACTTAATAATGCTGTCCAACTTCCCTTGCTGTAATTTTCTCACACAATAAGGCTCTTAGTCCTTAGAATTATATCTTTTTCAGTTCCTTACAGAAGAATGAAAGGGTCCATAAGCAGAAAAAGACTTTTTTCCTCTCCTTTTATTCCAGTACAAAAGAGGACTTAGCTGTGAAGGAAAAGTTTAGGTCTCATTGTCAGACTCTTGCTATTTACCACTTGGTTTTGGTTCTGTTTGAGATCCGTCCTGGGACCTGAAGGCTTTGCTGGGAGACTGTCAGTGTGGACAGAAATACCTGAGACCTGTTACCTGTTTTTGCCTTGTTAAAGTCCTCGCTCAACTCCTATAGACATGGACAACAGCCGGCAATTAATTCCGAAATCTTAAGCAGAGAAGTAGAGCTGCATGTAACTGTACCTATCTTCTGCCTCTACTGTGCTTCTTTTGTGGATCTGCTGGCATACGGTTTGGTTCATTTTGGTAATTGAAAAACTGGAAATGCTTAGATCAATTCAATTTCACAGCATCATAAGAAGTTTCATGAGATGTATTTCCAGGGGCTTCTGCCTCACTTCCAGGTGATGAGATTGAGTCTTAAAATTGCTTTACCTTGAAGATACAATGATTCATTGCTTTCTCAGTTTGCCCAATCTATAGCTATTACTTAGCAATCAAGACTGAGAGATATATGGTGCTTCCCTTGTCTGTGTCTCTAGCATTGACTCCATATTTCTGATCTTCATTTTCCATCCTGTAAAAAGAGAGAATGATGTTTATCTGGAATTAGACTGAAAGTATAAATAGAGGTGCACATTCAGACTTCATCCATAGCAACTCATTAGACTTTTTTGCCACTTCTGCTTTTGTCTCTGATGGATTGATCTCCTTTTCTGCAAAACGTTGCCTCTTTGTGCTTCCAGTGGTCTCTGTGCTTCCTTTTGGCTTTTTAGTAGCTGGCTATGCTTTTCTTCATAGACTCATAGAATGGTTTGGTTGGAAGGGACCTTAAAGATCACCTAGTTCCAGCTCCCCTGCCATGGGCAGGGACACCTTCCACTAGACCAGGTTTCTCAAAGCCCCATCTAGTTTCCCTGGATTGCTGTATTCCAGACTCTTTGACTTTTTCTCTTCTGGCAGTGCATGCTCTCCTGCTTCAGATGTTTTCCCTGTTTCTGCCTATTTTTCAGTTTACAGGAACTCTTGCTTTATTGATCACCATCAGCTTTCCATTTCTACATACCACTTTTCCTTGGCAGCAGTACTCAGGTTCTGAAGAGACTCAGATAGTGGAGGGATGATACTAGACTAAGCAGTAGATAGACTATCATCAAACAATACTGCCATAGGAAAGATCCCAGGGTGATGGCATTCCTGTTGTCAAGAGCTCTGGAAGACATGAAAGATGAAACATGACCCAGACAAATGGACTCCTGGAAGTGATGGGTCAAACTGCAGCAAATGCATTGCCTTTGCCTCTCTTCTTTTGCTAGCAGGCAGGAAAGTAAAACTTGACATTTAAATTTGTGTTTGCTTTTTACTTGTCACCACTAAGTGGCCAGTGGCAATGTCCACTGCTGGAGCAAATCTGTAGCTGAAGTATGGTTAGGTTATGACATGCCTATGCTGGTGTAGCCCAGTAAAAGCCAGTCTAAAAGACTGGTTTGCCATCAGAGTGCACCTCCTGATGTTGCATTTTGTCTGTTCAACTATTGCCTGCACAGCTATCCAAGAGACCTTTTTCTGGTGTATGCTTAACCTCGGAGTGTCTCTGTCTTGAAACAAAATAGTCAAAGAGAAGAACTGCTGTGGATAGCTTATTAATAGTGTATGCTCACAATTTATGCCTCTGCCTTTGATTTTATCACTTTGATAATATCAGATGAAAAAGGACAGTATTTATCATATGGTCACTAGAATGTTACAGATTGACCGTGGAATACATACCCTGGAAAATCACTCAGTGTGGAGATGTAGATCTGCAATAAGACATATAAAATGTCAGTCAATTGTACCGAATGGGCTGTTTAAGAACTCAGTAATAAGTGGACAAAGTAATTTTCCCCGTATTTGAGATAAAAGGGTTTCTCACCTTACGAATATTATTTACACCCACAGTCCTTTCTTTCTGTGCTTTCAAATATTCCTCAGTGTCACAGTAAGTGAATCTCTGGCTCACGTGGGTTAGTACAAGAAATTCTGCTTTGCTTGCTCATACGCTGAATTGGTAATATTCTAGTTTATTCTTTCTCTTAAAAAATGAGAGCTTTCCCATCTGCTCCAATTCTATGGATTTCTAAATCCATGTGAGGAAAAAAATCTACATGTCCTAACTTCTTAGAAAATGTATTTAGTGAGGATTTCAGTTGAGTCTTTCAACCTCTGCCTCCTCATCTAACAAAAGTTCTTCTCAACAGAGAAGGATCAGGAGAGGTGTTCAGGGCTCAGTAATTTCACTCTGTGGCTTGACTACAGTTCAAGACTTCAGCGGCCTTCAACTGCAATTTTTCTCCCTAGGCCTTCTTATTATTACAGCCCTTCAAAAGGAAGCAATGGAGTCACTCAGACTTTTATAGATCCCTGATGCTGCATTCTTGGGCAACCAGTGTATTGCAATTCTTTTCTTCTCTTTCTGTCTGACCAGTACATGAAAGCAAAGAATAGAACATGCATCTAATTGTTAACCAGTGCTTATATTTAACACCTGAGTCATATGGTTTTTCATCTTTATTGAGTGATAAAGTATTCTTCATTTCCCATGTAAATAATTAAAACAAAAAGGTGTAAGTTTTTAAAAACTCCAGCGTTAGAGAACCCTTAATTTCAAGACTTCTTGAACATTATTTTCCATTTCTTTTCTTCCTGATACAGGCCATGGTTAACTCTTAGATTATGCCAAAGGTTATAGAAGTGTTCACAGCATGGATTAAAACTTCACATATAACACGTTCTCATTATCCCTTCTCACATTCACGTTCGCAAAAGTTCCATGTAGCATATTCAGCAATTGCTGACATGGAAGTATAAGCTCAGGAAATATAAACATTTCTGAATACCCATAAAAGACTTTTTTTTTGCTGTTAAATAACCTTGTGTTGTTTTGTTCTGTTCCCATACCATCATAAAAGGCATCTTTGAAATGTGACTTCTTGCTAAGCTAAAGAACATCATGTCTATGGCCTGAAGGGCAGCTACATATTTCAGACTTTATCCACACAGACACTTTTCACCCTTCACATCAACACAACCATACAGATACAGCTAAACAAGCATAACCCTACCTGTGAACTCCTGTCCCACCACTAAAATGCAGTCTCCTGTTCAATTAATAGCCTTTCCAGAGCAATATAAGTAAAATTTGGGAAAAGGCTCACTTCTAGAGTGTTCACACAAGGTACTGTATCAGTATAATTATGTAACATTATATAATATAATAACCTCTTTGGTTGCACAGACATGCTTTGGGAAACTTTATCCATGGTGTAATGAAGTTTCTTTGCCAATCTCTTCATTCAACATTTCTGTTAGAACTGGAACAGGAGAAGCTGCCTTTGGTGCTGCGTTTGCAACTCTTTCTCAAAGAATTCATTGCAGCTTTTCTACCCCTTTGACTTTTTCTTTCCCTCTTGCTTTCTTGCATTCCCTCTCCCAATAGCCTTAAGCACTGTCTTTCTCCATATTTGTATGACCATGATTCTATGATTGTTTTTTACCTTTTCCATTTCTTGTTCCTTTTCTCTTTCTTTGCTTAACTCTCTGCAAGTGATTCCCTGAATTTTGGCCAGTATGTCCAGTCAGCCAAATTTTTTTCTCCCCATCTTCTCCAAGCATCCAAAATGGTCAATTAGTTCCTTTCCCACATTCCTTCCCTAGTAAATGCCACTACACAAGATCCTTCTCTGTATTTCCTGTTTCTTCCAGGCTTCCTGGCTGCTCCTTGAAGTGCCTTGTGACTGTCCGTGGAAGCAGCTTTCTCTTGACAGATCACAGCAAATGCTCTACAGCCTCACAGGTCCATGGAGGCCTATAGTTTGAGAACCACTACCTATTGCATCAGTTGATGGGATAAAAATAGGAGCCCTTTGGACATGAACCTTTCATTCCTACAGCATGATTGGGCTTTGGGCATTACCACAATATGAACAGGACGTAATAACATAACTGCAGAATTTTAAGTCCTGTTTCAAGGGGTTTAACTTTTTTTTTTTTAAATACCATACCGTAAGTCAATAGATGTTCTTATGGAAATAAATCTATTTTAGTAAGATATCTCCTAGCCCAGAGACATGTGTCTGGTAAGAATCCAGTGGTGTGTATGCTTAGAAAAAAAGCAGAAGAACATGCTTCCTATAGAGAATACAGTGTTCAAGGTGTCAGTGAAACTGCACAGCTCTGTGGCACTTTGGGTGGCAATCTTACCACACCCTGGAAGGGTTTGTTTGCAAAACTGAGATTGAAAAAAGATATATAAAAGACATTGAACAACAGATGTTAAGAGTACTTCCTCTGCTAGGCATAGTCAGAAGGAGAGTTGCTCTTTGAAGATTTGCACATAAATTGTCGTGTCCTCAAAAATGAAATTTGCATTTCAGATGTCAGAATTTATGTATTGAAACTACAGGCCGTCTTTACAGCGTAGGCTGATATGAAAGGCATATTAATATGATTTTTTTAAAAACAGCTAATAAGGAAATGGAGTATTACCATTTTTTCTAGGAATTTGTTGGCAAAGAACTTGGAGATTTTTCAAACAGCAGAGACAAGACTAACACCTTTCCAAGGCCACTTCTAAATTCTGCTATTATTTTTGCTTTAAACATCTGCTAATCTCAGAAGCAGCCCATTTATTTTTTGTCAATGTCACAGAAAGATAACACTCACCCTTCTAAATACACAGTGTCACACAGGACAAACAATGCAGTACAATCATCTGCAATCTGGGAAACTGTGTGTTTATTTATCATGACAGTATTTCACCCATTTACCTTTTATTTAAATTCATCGAGCCTCATGTATTGACTGATGACATCAACAAGATTCTTTTCGTTAGTTTAATCTGTTTCAAATCCAGCCATTGGATAGGAGCAGATTTTTAGAAGCAACTCGTTAGTGGAAATGCTGCTGCTTTCTGCAACTCGAAGATTGCCATTGGGGGAATCCTTTAGCTGCCTTAACATCTGTGCTGTAGCCGTGTGTTGTGGATGTGTTACCCAAGTATTGTGGGTTTCTTTAATTTAGCTGCCTTAATATCCATTCCGTTATGTTTTTTCGACTGCTGTGAAATATTTTCCTGTCTTCCAGTTTCTGTGCTATTGGCAGCCGTTCCTCTGTGCTTATCAGAAAAGCAAGAGAGAGGACAGTGTCACACTTGAATGATTTTTTATAAGGTTGGGATATACTGTGGGTTTCACAATAAGATAGCCTGGCCAATGGAGTTTGTATATATAGATTTTTCAGTTTTGTTGCAGCTATGGGATTAGGCAGCACAGTAAAAGAAAAAAGTGAAGAGAGGGATTCTGAGTTTGCCTTGGCATAACTCTATTGAGTTCAGCAAGCTTACTCCAGATTTACACTGGAATAGAGGGAGCTCAGAGTCAAGCCCAATAGATCAGTTTACGGTGCTTTTGGAGGCATCAATTTACTCAACCACTTGGAAAATCTTATTCCCCTACTGCCAAAGATCTGGGACAATTCACAGTTCTAATATATTTGTGGGCCTGTTCTTTGTGGTGTGTAGATGTGTTTGCTTAGTAGAATTAGCAATCTGTTAAGCAAATTTCACACAGCAAGCCCTTCCCTCTCTTATGCTCAAGGGCAAAATAGAAAATAAGATGCACAGGGAATTTCCCATCCCTGTAGAAAGACAAAAAATTAATGAGTGCTGCTGGTCTGTAGCAGACCTGGATGTAGCCTTCCAGCCACTGCTCGCTTACACAGCCCTCAGAAGCAAACCCAGACATAGATCTGAGTGCTCTTATTCGTGGGGAAAAGGATTCCCAGAGCCTGCTGTGAGGAGCCCTGTCCTGACTGATAGGATTTCTCCCACGCTGAACAGCAGCTTTTCTCCCCTTCATTGGATGGACAGTCTTTTGGTTCCTCTATTAAATGGCTTAGTGTACTACCCTTGTTCTGTAGTGGGACAGGCTTAAGCAAGCTTGAAGATGTGGGCAAAAAGGTTGTTTGCTTCCTGTAGCAGTGGTAGTTGCATGAAGTAAGCTTATATATGCTGCTGTTTGGAGGGTTTTTGACAGATTTCTTTTTTTTTTTTTTTTTGGTCCCCCCCAAGGTGTGACTTGTCATTTGGCAAAAAGTATCTGAACACTAGAATGTGTCATTTGGTGCCCTAAATGTTTATGTCCAAACCCCTGCCACTGATGACACAACATGCTGCAAGAACACAAGTCTGTTGGCTGGAGCCTGAACTGGTTTCCTAATTCACACCTGTGCACTGGCAGACAAGCAGCCATCAATCACAGACTCCTGCGTATCCTGGGTACTCTGTTATGGGCAGGGCTGGAAACATTTCTCAGTGCTGATGGGAGGGATTGGGTAAGAAAAAACAATGGAAGAAAAGTAAGAAACCAAAGGTAATAGATATCTAGGAAGCAGGGCTGCAAGGAATATCAGGAGGCTGGATTGACTATACTTGTGTAATTCCTGACAGATGAGATTAAAAAAAAAATTCTCTTTGAAACACGTTATGGCCATAGAGCCACAGATATAATTTGTTAGAAACAAATTACTCTCTGCATCTGCAAAATCTTAAAGCACCTTCCCAGAGTGGTAGACAGGATTTGAATTACTGTACAAAAGTTGCTATATCTTGTTTTATTTAAGTATGTATAAAGTATCGGTATAAAATATTTATCTACGGGATGGAATAGTATAGGTGTGCATGATTTTTGTAACACTCTGACAAGAAATGGAATTTTCCTAGAGTAAGACTTGTGTAGCATGCTTGAAATTGGGCTCATAACCAGCTTGTACAACTTTCAGGTTTATGGATGGATTTTGTGTTTAAGAAGTAGAAGTAAATAAAAGCAGATTAAAAAAAATTGACTACTATGCAGCTAAATCTTCTTTAGAAAGGTATCAAGGCCAGGTCTTCTCATTAGTTTCTTTCTTCATTAGTACTGGAAGAACAAAGAACAGCATTTACTCTATATTCTAAAGATTAATTGAAGTGGGGGATGGAGCAGTGAAATTGAATTAGTAAATTATTAACCAATTTCTAAGTAATAAGAAATAATCTATTACAGAGGCTATCCCTCCATCTAGAGATTTGTCTTAAGCATTTGTCTTTAGGAGAGGTGGAAGGAATAAAGGGATACAGACTAGAGATAATCCATCAAGTCAGCTATTGGACCATGAATAATGAAGACCTTTGAACTTGGCAAATCTTCCAGATATCTCTCTCTTAACTGTGACTTACAGGTTGTTTCAGGGTTGCTGCTTAATCTAATGGCCTCTTTTTAATTTTGTGCCCCCCACTCCCCCATTATTAAAAATGCTCCTGTTATAATCTCAGCATCTGACAGCGAAAGCAACAGTTAAAAAGGCCTGAATCTGGCAGCGTGTCAGCTCAGGAACTCCCTCCAGCCTGCAAATACAACTCCACCCACTCACATTTTCAGAAGAGGAGCCTGGTGCCAAGGCAGCGCTGGCAAGGTGGCAGCTGGGGAAATGGAGGTGCTGGCTTCTTTGATTTCTGAAGCTGCCTGTGAACAGCCAGGTTCTTTCTTCCTTTTTGAGTTAAACCTCACTTTGATGGCTGGAAGGTTTCCTCATTGCCTGTTTCTAAGATTAAAACTCTGATTTACTTTTAGAAACCAAAATAAGTAACACTAGTGTCCGACTGAAACCAGCGGACTTGCCTCATGTAAGGTTCTGACTAAGAGGAAAGGTCTGGCTCTCACTAGGAGTACTTCTCAATAGCCTTGTGGTTTAAAGGTGTTTTGAAGCAGCTCACAGGGGTGAGAATTTAATCTGTCCATCCCTCCTGGCTCCTGGCATATGAGATGTGCTTCCAGCATGTGTGAAAATACTGGGAAGGAGGAGGGGAAAAGCCTTATGGGGTACTCACAAGCATCTTCACCCACCCCAACTGCCCAGCGGAGGTTACAGCTGTTCTAAATCCACCTGGTCCTCTGGTCTGGGAAGGGCTAAAGCCTTTATACCAGGTGTAAAGCTCTGTTCCTCTGTGCCTGTATGGTGGTCTCCTTCTGCCCTGCTTCATACATGTATCTCTCAGGTCTCAGCTGCAGCCCACAATACAGACACAGTCTCTGCTCAGAAGTACAGCTGTGTTTTGTCCCAAAGTCTAACTGTGCTCCACAGTATATAGGCCCCTATGAATGGCCTTGATGGATTTTAGGGATGGGAGGGGGGAGGTTAGAAGCTGGATTTTTTGGAAACCATCTACCTGGTGATACCTGAGCCGTGCCAGATTTCCCTGGCTGGGCTGCAAACTGTGCAAACACACATTGCTGTCTCTCAGACTTCTGCTTAGGCTTTAGTTCAAGCCCACAAATAAAGTACTGCGTTCTTTACTCCCACCTCCAGTGTTAAATGAATGGCTGCTTGACTCATTGTACTCTATGCAGAGCTTTAATGAATCACTTCAGCTCCAGGGGTGAGCCTCTCTACCCAGCCTTCCTTCCTGTGTGTCAACACCCCTGTCTCCTCCCCACCCTAGTCCAGTGGCTTAGACCATCTTCCATTCATTTCCAGGGACTGCCAGGAGTAGGAAATGGCAAAAGGACACAGATAAAATTGTCCTGTGCCTGGGTTCATTTTCACCTCAAAAGGTGCTCCTCTTGTTCCCTATTAGCCTCAGCTCACATTCAAGAGGGGCCTGAATCAAATTTCTCCCTTCCTGCCCTCCCTCCAAATGAGTTTCAGCTATGGTTTGTGAACAAGGGAGCAGCTACACACCTCAAGCAGCTGGTTCGCAGTTTCTTTAGAGTACACCCTACCTCTGAAAAAGTGAGAGGAAGACCTTGGACTGGTTCTGTTCAGCTTCACTGTGTAATTGGGCTCTACACCATGTCAGACCCAAGGGCAGATCCACAATGATTGCCTGTTGTCTGGCAGCATTGACTGGTGATGATTTCTCAGCAGAGCTTTCATTGGGAAAACTTAATTCCTTCTTAAAATGTTCTCACAACATTGTGTGCAAAGATGAGCTTCAGTAGCATCCACAGCAGATGCACTTGTGGGTCTGGCTCTCCCATCCCTCACGCCTCATGCAAAGTTCTGCTCTTCCTCCTGCTGAACAGAGAGGCACTGCATCTAGAACACACAGACGGGGAGAGCCTGCACAAAATTGTTCTGACTACAATGCATGTGGTGCCCTCTCTCCACACTAGTCTGCATTCACTCTTCCTCTGTGGCTCGGGCAGGCTTACAGTCTCTGAAAAATGCTTATATCCCAAGCCATTCGAGTTAAACCATTACAAAGGAAGATACAGAGATTGCAAAGGAACAAGGGATTTTCTTGTAATTTTAGCATTTATTTCCTCCTTAAAGATGCAGTTGTATAAAACAAGTGATGTCCTGGCAAAGGCTAGTGTTACGCCGTGCCAGACAATTTTATCACCCCAGCCCATGAAGGCTCTAGTGTACAACATAAAGCTGCTTTGCTTTCCAACATGCCAGCTTTTTCAGTGCCAGACCTGCCTTGGCGGCGCCAAGGAGTTTTTCTTCAAAATTAGCCCCTCTTCAGCATCCTTCTGCCCTGCTGCAGGTACCACCGGTGCCGAGCCGGAGCAGCCCCGAGCGGAGCCGTGCGGGACGGCACCGTCTCGGCGACAGGAGGGGGAGCTCGCAGAGCGCCGGCTTTAATCGGCGACTTAATTTAGCAACGCTGCAAAATCACCACTGCAGCTGAGGTGTCCATGGGGCCTTTCCCCACACCTCCTCCCCCACGCCCCGCAAAAACAAACAAACAAAAAAAGGGAACAAGGGGGGTTTATTTTGAGGCTCAGGTTAGGATGGAGAATTAAACTAAATTAAAGCGGAGTTGAGAGGCAATGCGGCTGCCAGAAAGTGATGGAGAGGGTGGATCTCAATATATATCTATGGTGCTAGCGGTGATGAGTAAGGTGCTCCCAGTAATCAACAACACCTCTCCTCTGGCAGACTGGGACAGGTTCACTGCTGGTGTAGGCTCCTCAGTTCAGCTGAGGGATCAAGGGTTGTGCCCACTTACACTAACACTGAATTTAGTTGTGTATGTGCTAGCACCCTTGTGAAGAGAGCAAAGCCCGTGCCAGTGGAAAAGTCTTCTTTTCCAGAAGTGAGATAGAAAAGCATCAGCTACCAGTCTCGACATAAAATCACGAGACTCATCAAGCTCTCCTCCTGAGTATGAATTCAAGAAAAGGGTACTCAAGTCTATGCTGTTACATGGAGTAATAGGGGCAGAATTTGGGTTCATGAACACACTTCCTGCCACACCATTTGGCCTAAGCCAAGGCTCAGCCCAAGTCAACATGAGGCTTCTCGAAGATAGGATGCTTTTCTGAAAAATCCTCTCAAACTTGGAGGCACCACAATTTCCTTCTTTTGCTTTTGCTTTTTTACTCTTTTCTCTGAGAAGTCAACTGAATGCAGAATCTGGGAAAAATTCCTAACCTGTCAAAGCTCCTTCCTGAAGACATTTCTGCCCAATCATGCAAAGGAAATTGCAGCTTTCAGAATGCATTTGTCCAGACAAAGCTAACATCAGTTTTTCTGGAGCTAAGCCACGAGGAAAACCTATGTTGGTTTCACAGCAACGATGAGAGCAGGTTTTCATGGTGGTAAGACGGAGCCCTGACTGCCCTCGTGCACAGCCTGCTGGTGCAGTACTGCAACTGAGCTAAGCTCTAAAGTGGGCAGTAGTTTTCCTAGTGCAGACAGCCCTATAGAAAGTTAATCTCCTAATATTGTAGTGACAAATTGGAGAGGGATTTCTTTTATGGCCCCCACTAAGTGCCTGCATAATTCTCCTGTATAAAATCCATGAAAATTCCCAAATTTGATATCCAGCAATCTCTCATGAGATGGCTTTTAAGGTAAAATATCCCCCTCCCTTATCCATAAGCTCATGACCCTCACTATTAGTGCAAGCTGAGCCTATGACTAGTAAAAAAGAGCTTACCTCTTGACCTAGAGGAGAAAGAATCTAGAGACATCAAAATATATAGTGCCAAATTAAATAATTTCTGATGAGTTCTCACAGATAGAGGGTTGCATCTTCCCTAGCTGTGGAAAAGGAGCAGGTTCTCTGCAGGCACAGAAAGCTTTCCACAGATACAGTCCTGTGATACATTTAAACAGAATGAACCTCATTCTTAAACCTATCTAAAAATGTTAGTAGAATCATGAACACTGACCTTAAAATGAAAAATGATTTGCAACCTTTGCAGAGGTGTCTTTATCATAGTGCCATATTTTAAAGTATTTTATCCACTCAGCTACACAATTGTACCATTCATTTGCAGTTGTCATTTTACCTACAGAAGAGTTCACTTAATATCCCCCAAAGCAAGAGAAACGTAACGAGTATTACAAGAGGAAAATTATTACTAGTATATTATATAGAAAGGCTGTAAAGTTCAAACAGAGGGAGCTGTGTGTGCATACCACATTTCATGCAAATTACACTTAATAGTTTAACGCTGCATTAGATTTTGCCTCCTGAATAAAAATGCTTCTTTAGTTATTTTTCTAATAATCTATGTAACTTTGGGGAACTAATTAAGGCAAACCACTTCCAATGTGCCTGTTTAGCTGCCTATATCAAGTGGCCTGATTTTTAAAAGTGCTGACTACTCAAGCTGTAGTAAATACTTTGCATCCCTCACTACCTGGTAGTTTTTATGTGGTCAGTGTAAATTTAGGATCCCTATGTCAGCTACCTATGTGATACTTGTGGTTTAATTATTTTAAGTGTAAGACCATAGCTCACAGTAAGAAAATTAAATCTAAGAAACTTTTTTAGTAAGCTTATTTCTCCTTTCTTCCCCCAGCCCCCACCTTTTTCTCTAGAAAAAATGCCAACCTATAAGACTTCCAAGGTATAGGTGTGTCTGTAGCTGCAGGAAAATGCTGATATTGCTTCTTGATTGCAAAAGGAGCATGTGACACATAATTAATCCACATATGGACAAGGATGTCTTCCAAGAGTGGAAATGGAAAACTAATCAAGAGCACATATGACACATTGGATCCAACACACATGCTTCCCTAGGACTTCTTGGCTGCTTCACATCTGGCTGGCTTGGAGTTCAGGCAGAGCTGCACATGACTGCCTGCCTGCTTTCATGGAGGTAATTGCTGGTCTGAAGCCTGGCTTTGCCTGCAAGGCTTCGGTTTCATCAGCTCAGTGGGTGCTACAGCGTAGTTTATCTTGCCTGGACTAGGGTTTTGAAAGTATTCATTTGCTTCCAGTGAACTAACACTATCCAAAATGAATGTTTTTAATCCCAAGCCTTTGCCTTGGTGTGTATATAGGTTTTGTACTGATGTAACTAACAAAAGTGCTAGCATGAGTTTTTAATTTTTTTTTTTTTTTAAATCCAGGGACATATCCCACAGAAGAAAATCCCTGCTGGCAACTTACTTGAAAACTGCATAACAAGACCTTATTTTGACTACTGATACAGATACTGATTTCTCATTAACTTTAGCAGAGGATCTGCTTTAGAAAGGATGAAGGTGTCATGTTTTATATCACTGTGTTGGCTACTGGAAGCAGCTGTGCTTTCCAGTCACAGGGAGAATTATTGAGGTCTCAAACAGGATGCTGATGTTCCCATGGCTGAGCACCTCTGGAAAGGTTTAGATTTGGTTTCCCACGAACTTATATCTTTCCTGAAAATGTAGATGAACAGGAAGACAAACTAATTCTTCATTCCTGGATGCCATATGTTATATAAAGATTTACAGAGCTGTTCGTAGCAGGTGCTTTGGCTGTGCTGTTTACTGCTTCAATGAGAGACCAAGTAAGATTTTTATATTCCTCTCCCATAATATTTAATGAGCAATATTTATGCGTATGTCAGAGATATGCTTTGAGCCATGATTATTGTCTGCAGTTTTGCACTCTAATATGATGTCCAACTTCGATACTCACTGTTATGGGGCACCATTATGAGTCAGTGGTCCTTGTCATCCGATCTTACAAAACGTAGAGACTGGTTATGGTTTAGGAGGCTGAAAAGGTCTGTGAATGTGAGTAGTGAATTATGAAACTGTTGAATTTTTGTGTCTTGAATCGGAAGAGCAGCCAACCAAAGCAACAGACCTACAATATATATATACACATACATAAAAATGCACACATACACACACACAGAAACAGTGCAGGTGTGGAGACAAAAATTCAACTCTGTACGTGTGTCTTGAATCAAATATACTAAAATAAATCTTAACCACATTGTCTCAAGGGCATCCCATAAATAGAAAAGTTCTCAGACACATTTGACCCTACTAGCAGCGTACCATGCATCAGCTTCTCCATAATGCCTCACTTGAAGTATCTGACTTATTCATGCTGCCTCCCTTTTACAATGGGGCCAAGGGGATAGGCACACTCTCTCATCTCATGGGAGGCTATTTGTTGGGCCTTGGATTGAAGGCAGGAGTCTGAGCTCTGTTTCTGGGGGAAAGAGATGACACAAGACTAATTTAAAGGAAACATAAGGACAAGACCTTGTTGTGTCCAAAACACTGTAAATGTATCAAAGTGGAAATTTGCGTCAACTCAAGGCAAGTACTGATGTACTTTGAAAACCAAGAGCCTTAATGAAACAGGGTATCATTTCCCTTTAAATATCTGTTATCTGTTACAGGTCAGATTCAATCAGCACTTCAAAATGCAATTGATAGGCAAAGACTGAAAAAGTACTTCAGGCTTCCCTCAAATATTCATCTTAGTAGAACTGTGTTCAAGGTACAAAACTTCCATTGATATCTTTGCAAAGAGGCTTTTAATCCTTCTCATGGAAAGATGGAAGGAAAAGAAAGTAGAGAGTGAGCAACACTCATGCACAGGTTTGTTAGAAGGGAGGAAGGGGGTTTAATGTCAAGGAAATTGTCAAATCTGGAAAAAAATTATCAAAAAAGGCTTTCACAGTAGCTCTCTTGGGGAGAACAGTCCTTCAAGCAAGTTCTCTTGGGGCTGAATCATACAATTCATTAGAGACAATTGGTGGGTAAAATAGTAGCAATGATCTTTGAAAAAGAAAGTCCAATTTCCACTTTCCATTTTGTCATAGGCTGTCAGGAAGTGTTACATAGTGCTATTAAACAGCTGTTGCTGTTCTTCTTAAAGACGGGTGATGTAATGCTGGTAGAGTGCCTTGCTCTCAGGAAATCTGTGAAGTGGGATGGAAATACCCCTGACCCCCACTCCTAAATACTGTGAAATCTTAGTTGCCCTGGTTTTCTTTCGACATTCAAGAAATTCCATTTTGTTCCCTGGGGCATTCCTGGGCTGGATTTTAATATTTTTCATGCAGAGATGGGTTCTGTCACCAGCAACTGTCACTTTGAATGGTTCCAGGTCTGGGTGAAGAGGCAGTGGAGAAACAGGAAAGAGGATGGTTGGACAGGAGATGATGGTCATTCAACAAATTAAAGCAGGTTTTTTAATAGCTAATCCTAGGAACTACTTCAGCATGCTTCTTTCTTTGACTGCTGACAGGCAACAGTTCTGTAGTGACATCCACACTCTGTTAGGAGATTTGGAAAGGAATTAAGACTGCACTTTAAACAGGGTCTGACTAGCTCTTGTTGACATCCTCCTGACTGACGCCAGCATAGATGAGAAGAGAACCAGTCCCTAGGGCTTATAAAAAGCCCCCACATTATTAAACAAATATTTTTCATGTAATTAAAGCTGGCAGAGTGTTGGTGCTACCTCAGAGAGAAGTGAATCAGTACCTAGTCATTTTTGTCCACATTCCTGCTATTTTTCAGGAAGCCAAATGACAATGAGAGGGGGAAGGAGGAGCTGTGATGGATGTGTTGCAAAAAGCACTAGAGTAGAAGAAGATGGGGGAAGAGGCAAGCAATTCTCTGCTTCACAGCACCACCCAGCAAAGACCTCTAACTCAGCGGTGCAGCTGAGGCTGTCAGCCCACATCTGATGGAGATGGTTTGGATGGCTACACTGAGTTGTCCAGTGTTCACTCCGCTGCATGAGCCCAGATAATGCTGTGAGGTTTGTATACCTGTGTCACCATTAGTGCTGTCAACCCAGTGCCAAACGGTCCCAGCCGGCAGAATGGTCCTCCTGCTCAGGTTATCCTACCTGCAGCAGCTGGGGTATGTCTTTTGTTGCAAGGCATCACTAGGCACACGAGGTGTGAGTCTCTCACTGGAGATGGATCTTGTGGGAAAGCGCAGTGGACAGCCTTGTTCTTTAACAAACTCAGCACCTCCTGGGTTTTGTGTACTGAGAAGACATTTTTATACCTGCATGCAGAGAGTAGGTGTTACTTTGCAAGAGTTTCTATTTTAAGATCTCACAGTCATTAGTTTATATGGACTGCCAATTCAGGTGCTCCTTTCATCACACAGCTGTAAAGGAGCTGTTATTGGGACACCTTTACTGCTGATCCAGTCCAGCAGTAGACTGTGCAAGCTGAGACTCTTAAGAAGAAAGACTCAGGCTCACTCCCACTGCCAGTGAAGACAATGTCTATTTTCACAGTGTAAGGGATCAAATGCCAGTGGGAAAAGCCAAGAATTTTCAGGCTGCTCAGATGAATATTATAAACAAAACAGAGTAAAAGCAAAGGTGTATAAAATGCCTTGACAGTGCCTTTTAAGAGAGTTGCCCTGTGTTATTTTAGCCAAGTCTCTATTCTTTTCCACTTAATGTTGTGTGTTAAAGTTCTCAAAGCTGCTGGCAATACACAGTGGAATAATTTTAGAGTAACCTTAATAGAATGAGCAGAATAAAGGATTGTTCAAATATATTGTAGCAAGATAGCTTTTTAATAGAACAAGTTATTCAAAACACTGATGGCTAGGGCTTGCGAATGGAAAAAATCTCCCCTGTGCTTAATTACTCCAGCCTGTCTTTATTTCCTTTGTATAATTCTAAACACTGTTCACTTGTGCTGGATGTAATCCAGTTGGAAAGTTGGTATTTGTTCAACGATGTGTCCTGTTCACAGGCTGGAGGTCCAAACAGGATGACTACAGCCAACCATCCTATCTGACCTCCCGCACAATGTAGGTTATGGCATTCCAACCCTGGAAAACTTGCAGTGGAAGGAATTACTCTTTGCTGCTATTCCAGATTCATGAAAGCATTTCTATTAAGGAGCAGTCCTTAAGCACACATTTAACTTTAATGATATGCTTAATTCCCATTTAAATATGCAGTTGAGTGCAACTTTTGAGTTTGCACCTTTGCGAGAAAACGTTATGGGCTCCAGTAACTTGGTCATACTGAAAAGTGTGCTTTATGATTCCCAGAGCAAAGTTAAATCTGAGGAGTTTATTCAGAAAAGTCAGATGGCTTACTGATGTGACCTCCAGAGAGGTCTGCTGGGGATTTTCAGCCCCATGGGGCTGCAGCAGTATTGCCAGTTGCAGTATGAAACTGCTCAGGAACTACAAGTGATATCCCTTTTCATTTCACTTACTAGAAAGGATATATGAATCAACAATATTTCATTAATTCAGTAACAACCTCTGTGAAACCTCTCAAAAGACAAGAAAGAAGAGAAGCTGATTTTGTCTTAATTTCCAAGGTTTTTTCACTTGCTTGGGGAATGGAGAAAATCTCAGCTGCACCATAATACCTTACCTAATTGAGCTCTTAGATTAATGTTTAAACTTCATTTGCAAGTCCATTACCAAATCTAATCAGTTACAAAGGTGCCATTAAGGAAAGGACTTTTTTTCAAATCCACTCCTAATTCACATTTCCCCTCACAACTGTCCAAGGCACTGGCAGTGGCTGCAAGTACTGTGTTATAGATATTGTACTTGTACCAGGAGGGAACAAGAAACTACCGAATATTTTCAGTTGAGATAATAATATACAAAATTATAAGAAGTTCATATGCTGGTATGAGCCAAAAAGGGATTGGTTAAATCTTGAATCTACTGAAACTTTCAGTTATCAAAGGAAAACAATACTAATGTTCACCCTCTTTTAAAGTGATGATACCACCTTTGAGAAGGTGTTAGACTGATTGCACTGAAGGCTTTTCCCTAGATCTATTAACCTGCAAGAGATGTGCAGCATTATCCACGGCTTCTTCCTGTGAACTGAAATCCTGGCACAGCCCAGAAGTTTCAGGTCTGCTTAATTTTCAGTGCTCTTGTAGTCCTCAGCCTTGTGGCTGATAAATGCTCTTCACATTCAAAGTGAAAAGTTCCTTTTGAGCTGCACATCAGAGCAGGACCACCAACTTCTCAGTACTTGGGATAGCAGACAATATAAATGCTAACACACGGCTGACCTGACCGAAGCTGAATGTGTGACTTCAAACCAAAGACTGTCTCTCCCATTACCTAATCCCTGAGACATCCAGACTCTCATCCTCATCAGCACTTAAAAAAAAAAAAAAAATCTGGATTTTATTTTTATAACTGTTCTCAGAAGATAAATAAAGCTGAAATGAAGATCTAGAAATGAGCAGTATGATGTTATACAGACACCACTACCTTCAGGCAAATCAAGATTTTGCTGTTGCGTCTGTGTAATTGGGGAAAACTCTGCCTACCCAGGGTGGTCAGCCTGAGCTTTGGAAGAGGGGGCTGCTTAGAGGTAGTTGTTAATAATCAGGGGTTTAGTGACCTCTTCTAAATCTCCTAATGAATATATTCATTTCCTGATCCCTATGCACCCTTTGCAGCCTGCTTACCCCATCAGCCTAGTAATCTCTACAAAAAGCAGTGACTGGGAAGGAGTTTTGCAGCATGCTGAGAAGAAAGTAACCCAATTGCTACAGTAAAGATAATATTGTGCTATGCTGGTTTGCCCACTAAAACAAGGATGTCTTCTGCTGGTCAAAAGTTCTCTGATTATGGACAAGAGAGGTCTTTCCACCAGGCTTCTTGGCTTAAGAAGCACACAGCATAAAACTGTGGAAACTGTGAGGTCTCTGCCATCCTGTACCACTGGCCTGCTGTGTGCCCTTCGGCTTCTCTCTTAGCATCACTTGTCTGGTTTTATGAAAACAGGAATGATGATTGTTATATTAGCACTTACTTTTGTGGAGCACTTGGAGATCTGTGGATAAAAAAAGCACTGTGTAAGTATTTCTGCAATGATACACTGCTGCCTTTCTGTCTCCCTGTGTAGGAAAGAACAAGAGCAAAGAACAAAAAAGAGAAGCAGGTAAGAATGATTAATAAATATGCAACCTGTGATGGCCTCTCTCCCCAGATAAATGTAATAGTGACAATGAATGCAGAGGAGGAGAGGGGCCAGCATGTGGCAGAAATGAAAGTGTAGACAATGCTAGTATTATATCCACAGATCCTTGTCTCCATGGACTTCAGTCACCACAGAGTGCTCGAAGCTGGTCAGAAGAATCCCCAGCAGAGGTATCTGACTACACGCCCTTAACATAGGATCACTCTGCCTGCTTTAAACATGAAGTAAAAGGAGGAAGGAAGAGCCCCAGGGTTCAACGTCAACAAGATCTAAACTACTTGACATTCTTGTTCTGAAATGCCAACTCTTAAATTGTCAAGGCCTTTTTTCTTTCCTTTTTTTCCCCCAAGTGCTCTGTATTTCCCCATGTAACAGTGTGCAAACATTTTATCAGCAAATACCAAGGGGGTGGGGTGTGTGTGTCTGAAAAATCGTCTATCTAGAACTGATAAAGCAATTTGGCACAGACACAGCAGCTATCACTTTTAAATGGCTTTGGGCTTTCCGAGGTTTAACAAGTTGCAGGGATAAAATTCTGAGGGTTGACTGCTCTGAGGGTGAACGGGAAGTTGTGCTCGCTCCCTCCGTGACATTCCTGCTTGCTCCACTGCCCATGTTACTGGGACTGTGCCCTAATGAAAGGGGTTATGCTGCTCTGCCGTATAGCAACCATCCGTGACTCTGTGCTAACAGCATGCTTGGGACCATTACTTAAGTGATAATCTCACTGCTCCTTTGTTTTATGAGGCAATAATCTGATTCCCATGTGCATAAAATGAGGCCAAAGGGTAAATAGTTTGTTATAATGAGGGAAGAACATTAAGACTGATGAAAACTAGAGGTCAGTGTTATTATTTCTGTTATGACACCCATTTGTTTAATAATCCTTCTGTTCATATCCTAACAGCAGGGATCCATGTCCTGGCTTTTCAAGGCAGTATCTGTCCCCTAATAAAGGCAGATATTATCCTGCTGTCTCTTGCGTCTAACTCAGCTCGCTCTCGATATGGTTCCTCATTACAATCGCATCCGAGAGACTCCCAACATGGCTGTGTGGTGAAGGACTACTGGAGAAGGACCAGAGACACTAGAGACATTATCTGCATGGCCTCGAGGTATCAGTGCCAGGCTAGGGAACTCATCACAGGTTTTCTGTTTCACAATGAGCTTCCCACTTAGAGGATTCTCCTTCCTTTCTGCTGCATCTTCCCCTTCCCCCAAAGTATCTACTATCTACTGACAGTTTACCATCCCCAGATGGGAAAATATTCCCAGTGTGTGTTAGTACATCAGTGATTCAAATCTATAGACCTTTCTTTGGTTTTTTTTGTTGTTTTGTTTGTTGTTGTTTGTTTGTTTGTTTGTTTGTTTTGTTTCTTTGGGTTTTTTGGTTTTTTTTTAGAAAGGCTAGGAGCATAGTTGGTCTACTTAGAATGGACCCGAACATAGCAATATTACTGGGTGTTCTTAATCACAGAATAAAATAAGTAGTGTCAAGCTTTCCTAATGGGAAAGGTTTCCATGTGTATGAAATGTATATAATTGTATGTATAGTTTTGTAAACCACCGAAATAAATAAAATACTATAATATTTTTATATAGACACTTATTGTAATATACAATCTACAGGTGTCCTGGATCCACCCATCTTATTCTCTTGTCACCCAGTTAACCACCCAGTTAACCCAGTAAATAATTAATATATAATTATTATTACTATTGCTATCATCATCATTATTATTTTACTTATGATGCTGTGCTAGCTTGCAGAGGCAACATATTGGAGTAATGTACAAGGAGTAATATGTACATCTCTCTTTTTCACATCAACTGTGGTCAAGAACATTGTTATAAAAACAGATGGGTGATATAAAACACCTGTTGATCAATAGGGGCCTTATTGTATGTTTTCTAACTCATTTAATATACAGTGTTTGATATTAACTGCCACTTACATTAAAAAAATCCTTACTGATAGTAATAGTGAGAAAATTTGACTTACAGTTCCAGTGAAATCAGAAGTATAGTTGGCTCTAATGTTCCATACCCAAGATCTTTACTTTGCTTAAACACATATTTTTCAGGTAGTCCTAAAGGCCAAGTTTTCAGCAGGTTTGATGAAACAGAGAGGCAGGTAAGACAGACAAAAAAGATCGTTTTAGAAAAAAAAAAATTATAGGAGCTAAATGAAAACTATTTGGATGAATTCCTTTCAGGTTTTCTAGAATATTGTCTCTTGCTTTTGGGAGAAATAGGAAAGTTGAAAAACCAAATTATTTGGTAATGGTATTCTGAAACTGAAATTTATGATGGAAGTCAACATTGTCCTTGTTGTGGAAAAAAACCTGTATCTACAGAATAATCCAAATCTTGGCAAAATATAAATTGCTGTGTGGTTTATTAAAAAAAAAATTCTTCAGAGGGTTGAGTTTGAACCAATGCAGATGGGCTTCTCAGATGTGCATCCAGATCTATGCCAAAGTAGCAGAAGTCCATTCTATTGACCAGATGTGGACCAGAAAACTGCATAATGACTGACTGAATGTCAGTGAATCTGATAAAACATCTACTTGAAAAACTCTGTGGAGACTTCCTGTGATTTCAATGGTCTTTGGGCTGGGCTTAGTATTAACTATTTGTCACAGATAATGATAGGAACCTTCAGATGATTTGTTTCATTTGCCAAGCAAATGAAGATATTTGTTTAAGAAAAAATTGAAAGCATAAATTTTTAGTTAGGAAAATAAATAAAATTTGGTTTCCAAGCCTGTTGGTAGGAAAGAATTTAGCAATGGAAATTCTCACCCCCCCAAAAATAAATTAATTTCTTGCCCTCTAATATTATTATCAAAGAGTAAAGTTATAACTAAAGTAGCAATCTTCTGGTTATTAGAAGCATCCTCCACTCCCCCCTAGATGCCGAAAGCACCAGTTCATCCTCTCCCAGTCAGCAATATCCTGTAGTACCAGAATCCATTCCTTTAATTCACTGATTCCCAGAAGTTAAGGTGAAAAGGGATCATTAGATATTTGGCATAGCCTCCTGTGCATCACAGACCATTAAATTCCTTGCAGTTATGTCTGTAATGAAGCCAATAATTTGCATTTGGCAAAGGCACAGCCTGATTTGAAGATGCTATGAGACACAGAATGACTTGTTACTTTGGTCATGTGTTCCAGTGGTTGACCACATTCACTACAAAAAAACAAAAAAAACACCACCACCACCAACAATAAAAAATAAAACAACAAAAAACCAAAAAATGAAAACAAAAGCAAAACAAAAAACCCCAACCAAACAAACAACAAACCAAACCCCTTACTTTTAAAATTTGAACTTGCCTGGCCTTAGTTTCCAGCCATGACTCCTTACTACAGGCTTCTCCAGTAGGCTGGGGACCCCTTCTATTTTCTGCCTACAACAAAGGTACTTTGTGCTATAATTCGGTGCCTTCAATATGCTTTACAACAAGCTAAGGACTAAGCCCTCGCATCTCTTGCTGCAAAGATTTGTCTCCTTTTGGATTTGTTTTAAATACCCCTTTAAACCTGTGGACACCAAAACCAGATGTTGTATTCCAATATAACTTGCCCCAGTGTTCTACCCAGAAAATCACTTCCTTAGTCCTACACAGTAATCATCAATTTAGAAGTCCCAGAGTAAGACTGCTCATGTTTTATCACACAATTGCCTTTGGAGTCCATGCTGAATGGCTTTTCTTCTATAATCATTTTCAGATCCATTCTTCTACAGGATGAAGTCTGTAACTTTGGCTTGATTCCATACTGCTAAATGAATTGCTTTACATTTCACTGCATAAACCCACATTTTGTCAGAATGATCCAGGATTGCTAAACTCTTGGTCAGTTTGTATGAGTGGTCGGTACTAATAATTGTCTTTATGTCATCTGCAAATTTTATTAGCAGTGATTTTATATTCATTTCCAGGGCATTAACTTAGAGATGTTGAATGCCCTTGATCCTAATGCTGATGCTTACAGAAACCCGATACAAGCCCCTCAATACCATGTCATACAGTTATTATTTCTTTTTGAACTCTTAGTAGTGTGTTTCCCAGTCCACTATAGGCTTACTCTGTGGAAACTGTATGATGTTAAATTTAAACAAAATTGCATGAAGCACAATGTCAAACATATCAGCTGGTAAAAATAACTACATAGCTGTAACATATTCCATTTGCTTGACCTGTTTTCCACAACGTCTGTTAATTGGCAATTATTATATTTTGGTCCTCCAATTCATTATTAATTGAGCGTTGTATCATCATTTTCTTCTTTTTCCCTGGGATCGAAACAAGCCCAAACAGTCTATATATCATGTGGTGACCTTGGAACTTTGGGGTGACATCTGCTAATGACCAACACAACAGCTATGCAATTTATTGTCTGATACATATGCAAACCTAATACAGGGCAGATCTCATCTATAAAATATATTCATAAAACTTCTGTAAAAGTCAGCTCTGTAGCAATTGAACTTGCAGGTGCTCCTGAAGATCAGGCGCAGCTCACTGTAAAATATGTGAGGACACAACATATTGTTACAAACGTCTAGGGAGCCAGCCAGGACTGTGGCTGGTGTGGTCTTGAGATGCTTGGAGTCTCTAGCACAGGCCTAAGCTGCAAAACTGGGACAGACTGTCCTGCATCACACTGGGACCCCTTCCAGCACCCGAAGCAGGCAGGACCATGGGAGCATTCAGATAGCTCTCTCTTCCCAATGATGAGAAGTTTTCTGCAGCTCCTCTCAGCACATGTTTGGGTGGGTTTTTCTACCTCTGTACTGCTTGACACAGATGTGTATTGAGTACTTGCTGGCACCTTTCACAAGGGCTAATGTGATATTTTCTCTCTCTCTCTCATCCATCCCAAAATTAAATGACACAAAAAGTTAGCATTAAAAATAACAAGGTGCCCGAAGACATTAATGCTTTTATTAAACTGTATACACGTCATAAGACACACAAGCAGTACTCACAGGCAGTATCCTTTGTCCTGTCCAATCTACAAGTCATTGCAATTCTGAGTCTCAATTTCCCCAATTTGTACATACCCAATAAACAGCCATTAGCACCAGGTGTATTTTTATTCTGTGCTTGAGAACAAAAATGTAGCGACAAAAATAGAAAATCCCCACTAGGAAACAATCACTAATGCTATTTAGTATTCTGAATAAAACCAGAACTTGCTGGAACCCTACAAGTATAAATAGCTGATGTACCAAGAGTACATCATCCCTGAGCTCAGTCAAGGTTTTCCTGGTTTAGTTGGAAAGAGCAAAGCTTACTTTTTTTCTTATTATTTGTATTTATTCAACATGAGTATCCAATTAAAACTGCCTGGACCAAGACTCTGATTTATTTGCAGTGCCCCTGGTGTAGAAGCTCTAACCTGAAATTAGGCCTGAAGTGTGGTGGTAGGAACCCACGAAAAAGGTGTGCATGGAACATCTCCTGAGGACATGTGTGGTAGCAGGAGTGTTGCAAAATACTACATGGAGCTCCACTGATGAGGAAAAAGAAAGCCCAGTGGCTCAGCCCAGGGGATTAGGAAACCATGTGTCCGATGATGAAGGGCCCCGTTTTACAGTCAGATGACACAGACAGAGTATGACCCAGACGACGATGGACAGAACAGGAAACACTGAAAGACAATACTGTAGTCAGCAGCCTCGCTCATGGAGGTGCTGTGAGCTTGTTTCTCCACTGCCAGTCTTGTTTGTGTTAGGCAACACAGCTTTTTGTACTTTTAAAGAAAATAGAAGCAGCAATATGGTATCGCAAGGTCAGCTGCAAGCATACATGTTATTGGTAGTTATCTGGAAACACACGAAACAACAGTCTTTTTCCTCACACCAGTGCTGCTTTCTTGTGTAGCAACAGCTTGCAGATGAGGAGCCAACAGTGGGTTTATTTTCCTTCCCCTCCATGCAATTCTTTCATGACTTGTGCAGCCTTGTGTCTTGAAGAGTAGCTCCTGCAAAGTGGGTCTGTTCCTATGAACAGTTCTGAAGGTAAATGAAGTGAAGGTGCCACTGGGGGAAGCCCAGTCATTCCTGCACCTTCTGCAGGTTTTAAAGGAGGTGTTGAACCAATGGTTCAGAGGGCAGAGAAAGGGGTGGTGATGGCCTTCTCCAGTTCTTTCATGACTTGTCCAACACACAAAGTGAGGACAACAGCAGGAACATCTACCAGGCAAGATGTGGACCAGATCTACCTAGTGTTGGTCCTAACAACAGGTTGTCTCCAAACAGCAGAAATACCCTCCTGCCTCTGTTTCTCTGCCTCTGTGGGAAGCAACTCCTTGCAACAGATTAAAAAAAAGTTTTAAGGCAAGATAGTCGCCCTCCTTTGATGGGTGGTACATGGAGCCTCGCAGGTGTGACAGCTGCAGCTCCTGCTGACCCACCTCTGTCCCCAGAGGTGAGGCAGGCTACTGGTGCTGCTGGCGTGGGCAGCCCATGGTTTCTGTAGGTGTGCAGCCTGTGCAGGGACTGCTGCCACAAATTCTTTTCATGGGAGGGACAGGAAACAGTGTTTCTGTAGCGCAGTGGAAAGCAAACCATTCACTGCTGTCAGGGTTTCATCTTCTCAGAAATAGGACCTTTGTTTAGAAATGTGGCTTTGTAGTTCTGTGAGAACCAGTAGAGTTCCACTTCCAGGAAAATATTAATGATTAACCACAAATAAGTAAAGTAAGATGAGACCTTTGTGGTGTCTGCTGAGAGATAGCAGTTATTTTGTCATAGCTGACAAAAATCCCAAGCCTGTGGCCTGCTTGGTTCAAACTTCCACTTACCCAAAACCAAGGCACATGTCTATTCTCCAAATTAATCCAGAAAATTTCTTCGCTCCCTTCAGTACATAATGTTGCGAATTCTTACCCTGAACCTCCCCCGGCCCTCTGCAGCAGATCAAGAGGTAAGGACTCAGATTTGCCCAGATTCAGTGAAACTGGGCTGCAAAGTTTATTAATTTTTCCAAGGTAGGAATTAGTAGCCGTTCTTCCTCCTTATTCCTCCTCCATCAGCACCAGCTGCTACAATGTGTATAGCCCTATAAACACTTTCTGTAGGATTCTGGTGCCCTCAGGTGCCCTTCTCCTCCCCCATCCTCCCAGATGAACACCTGTGAGAGGCAGATGGTACAGCTAATCCAAAATATATTTCTTGAGTCCATGTAGAGGAACTGCCAAGCTGCTGATTTTTTGGCATCATGCCTTGTGGCATCCATGGCTGGTGAGAGACACAGATGCTGCCTGAAAATAGCTGAAGAGGAAATTCTCCCAGTGTCTCCAGAGGTCCAGGGAAAGCGGCTGCTGCTGCTGCAGGGTTCATGGGCAGAGGTCCCACCGGAACCCTTGCCGGGAATACCTCATGATCAGAGCTTCTTCACTCATGTCTTAATCATCCCTTCCTCCAGCTCCACTTCAATGGGCTCCATGGGCACTGCCTTACCTTCTTGCACTGAAGGGTGAGAGGGCATATCTGGTTGGACATGGCCTGGCAAAAGGAGAAAATGTGTTTGCAGGAAGGTGGGAGATGTTGTTGGGAGGTGTCGTTTCTGCCTGCAGACTTTGTATCCATGCACACTCAGAGACTTCAGCACCAGACATCTCTGTTCATTTGTTTTCAGAAAAGATAAGCACTGGTACATTTACATCTGCCAGGGGTATATAATGCTCACTCTCTTAACCACTGAGCCTTGTCAGAGTGGTTGCACAGGTAAGTGAGGGCAATTCCTCAGCAGTCAGCACTCCCAGCCCTATGAGCTGCAGTAACAGGGTCCCTGGGACAAACCACCACCAGTAGCAGCTCAACTCCTTCCTGACAGGGGAAGTGCTTTTCCCACATGTGATTGTGCTTGGGAAGTAGCCTGGTTCCCACTTGAAGAAATGAACTCTAGCGTAGGATTCATGCCCAGGCACAGCCACAGCACACCCCTTGACATTCAGATATTCATCAGGACCTATCACAATTGAAGCTGGAGGCCAGCAGTCATCAGGAAAAGGAGCTGAGATCAGTGCACCAGCACATAAGGCCAATAAAAAATATCAAAGAGTCAAGATACTGTGCTCTTCCTATTGTGTGGGGCCTCAGGGCAGCATTAAGTCCTTGCACTACCTGGCTGGTTCTGAAAGGCACATTCTTATTGCCTGCGATCTGCCAAACACTTTGTGGACAGGAAGGAGAGCAAAGTCTTTGCCTGAAGGGGATAATGGTCATTGGCAGACTAACAGTGAGGAAAAGGAACAATTAAGATGAAAAAGGCATGTCAGTGTTTGAAAGTACGTGGTTTGCGCCAGTATATTTTGAGAAACTGGAAGAAAATGATAGTTTTCTTTCCACTATTGATTCTTCACAAATTCTATAGCCTTAAGACCCATAACTCAGGGTCTAACCTCCTTTATTTCCAGTTTTCAATTATTTTATGCACATTTTGCAGAAAAATACCTCTTGCTCCTCCCCTGAAACCAGGATATGACACCCAGCTCCTTAAAAACACAGGAGTACCTAACCCCACTGGGATCAAATAGGCTTAACCTGATGTAGGTGCCTACATACCTTTGAGGATCTAGGCTTTAATCAACTCATTTAATTGGCTCCTGTAGTCAAAATGCACAAACAAGGTCTTAAAGCCAGTAGCTCTGAGACCCAGTGTTGAACAGGCTCTCCAAATCCAGACACCATGGCAAAGGGTCAGGGAAAGTCCCAGGAAGTAGTGCTGAGATGGATGCAGGTATCCCACTTCTGAAGCAGAAACACTGTGTCTGCACTGGATGATGTAGTAATGATCAAAAAAGAGCCATGCAGTATCTGCAGCAGACCTGCTTTCTGCATTCCCTGTAAGGCTTCTGCTTCTGTTTTGAAAAGGAACCTGATTTCTTGCTGAAGAGCAGGTGATCCAGAAGCAGGAAGGCACCATGGAAAATTTCATCTGTGCCAACACAGATTTGGGAAAATCCTTCTTCCCGTTAAAGGACACAAGTAACAAATCAACGTCAGTCACAAGCAACTTAATACAGAGGCTGGAAGGAACTCACAGCTGTGACTGCTCTTGCTGCCTTACCACAGAATGGAAAAGAAGCCTCTTCTTAAAAATAATAACGCTATTCTCATTACCACACAGATTGCACACCAAACCCACTCTGATACAGAATATAACTCCATCAGATACTCTATGAACATAAAAGAAAATCAAAAAGAAGAAAAAAGGTGCCTTTTGGCTGGAGAAGTTTAAAAGAATAATAGATATGCTATAAGCAACAAGAACCAGTATTGCTGCTGAAGCAGCTCGACCATAAAAAAGTGTGGGCTGTGGTTTTTGGTAAACTGTCATAAGAAGAGATGGGGAGAAATTTTAGTAGGAAAACAAGATTGCTTCTTCAGTAGTTTATGGGCAGCCTGTGGGTATGAAAATGTAAGTGATGAGGGCTAAACAGTGCTATGCTATGAACTGTGGCAGTGCCAACCCTGAGGCTCAGTGAGGGCTCTGCTCTCCTGAGCAGATGGCAGCTGAGCACCAGGACACAGACATGCATGGCAGCACCCAGTCTCTCCAGGAAGTCACCTATCTACTACCTTGCTCAGGAGGTCTGACACAGCCATACACACATGGTTCGTGCTTGGGTTGCTTTGTTGCAATGCAAACAGGTGTTATAAAAATATGAGATAGTTCTCTATGCCTTTCACAGAGGATCTTGGCTTTGATCATATAAGACATCAAAATTTTATATTATTTTATGTTATTCAGTATTTCACTGCCTCTGGATTGGCTGACGGATCTCAGGAGCCTTTTCTAACAGTGGTATAGGGCTGGGGAACCATGGGTCCATGACTTCAAATAGTCCTGGACCACAATAACAATTTTCACGCTGGTTTTATCTAGGAAAAGCCATTTCTTGGTATTATTACACAGAAGGGTCCACTGATACTAAGTTATGTGTGTGACCTTGGAAAACAAAGAGATAATTTAACGATGTCTAATGCAGGAGCTGAAGTCCACAATAATCAAGACAGGTGATAGTATCAGTAAATAGTAATAGTTATCCATGGTGAGTCAAACTCCAGGATTTACTTTCTCAAAGAAATGTTGAATGAGCTGGAGATATGAACGGAGGCAAAGCGCCAGGTCAACCGCTGGCAGAGATGTCTGGTGCTTCTCTGTGCTCCTCAGACAGGACTGGGGTGTAGAAACTGTTCTATAAGGATTGCAGCATTACATGAGGCAACAGAGAGCCCTTCTGTCTAACCACAGCGTGACTCTTCAGCCTTGCCTCCTGCACCTTTAACCTACTACAGGGCACAGTTCCCCTGCTTTGGTGTTTATCAGGTAGCAATGGGCCTTGATACTTTAGCAGTGTCTGCAGGATACATTAGAAGGGGCAGAGGGAGCTAGGATAACCGCAGCTTGAGTAATGGCAGTTCTTGGGGGAACTGACACTTCTGTTTTATTCAAGTGGCGCTTGCCAGGCCTAGGGCTGTGCTGGGTTCTGGCAGCAGGCCTCCTTCAAGGCAGCTGTTTTAGAAATCTTTGCATATTTCTTAGATTGCTCCCCATTCAAGTCAGCACCAGTGCCCACTCCAGCCCTTCTCTTGCTCTAAATGATGTGAGAATGCTCAGACCAACAGATTTGGAAGGGAGTAAATGGCAGCAGGCACCTTTCCCTGGGCACTTGTGGAAGCATCACTACACCTGACCGTACTCCAGGCTACCGCTGTCTGTAAGGACGCTACACATTTCGAGGCTTCTAGCCCAACCCTCAACCCTTCTGACACAGCAGCTTGGATGAGAACCACCTGTTCCTTCAGATGCAGCCAAATCCTGCTGGACAGCCTGATCTTCTGCTTGCCAGGGTGGCAGGATTTCTCAAGTTAGCAAGGTTCCTGAAGACCAGTTAGGGACTTCTACCAATCCTGTGAAGTATTGATGTACGAGCAGTGCTGAACGCTTGAAATCAAGGAGAGCTGAAGGCTAAGCCTGAAGAGATATCTTTGGAGTGCAGATATCTTAAGAACATGTCCTGTCTGCATTTTCAGGAAAATAACCTCCTTCCAAGTTCATCCCCCATGGTTTCTTCTTCATTCTAGCAGCGCTCAGGGTGTTAGGTAAATGTCGCAGCACTTCCAGTGAAAAAATGCATTAGTGCAAATCAAAATCAGGCCTGAGGATTCAAATCCTCCCTCTGCGTACATCACTGTGACCCTGAATCCAGCATAAAATGAGGAGTTCTCTGAGGTCAAGATGGATTAGAAATTCAACTCAAGCCCCACACAGCTACACGGTATGGAATGGGAATCCCTGCATAAGTATTCGCCTTTTAGGTTAGCTTTCACTGTAATGAATTTCCTTTTATAATCTCCATTTCATGTTTATCAGCACCAGATTCTGAGCTGATGTAGATCAGCAGTGATCCATTGCTGTTAAGTGAGTGGCATTATTTTATAGCTGTTGAGGGGATGGCCCCTAGCTATTAATTTTACCTTTCTCCTCTCTCTTGACAGGAATAATCTCTTTTAGTGTTTGAGACTAAATAAAAAATCACGCCTTGGATAGCTGAATCCTGTAATTCCCTCCTGACCTCCACTTCTGCTTGCTGCCAGTGGAAATGAAGAACACTGAGCACCTGGCAGGATCAGGCCCTCAGGAATCTCAGTGGCTGTGCCAGCCCTCTAATTCTGGGGTAATGATAATAATCGGGCTTGCACTGAGTGTTGACACATATTTATTAATTGCAAGGTGCGGCTGGCTCTGCACTTTGCTAAGACAAACACTCGCAGAACAATGTGCTCAGAGGAGGCTGGAAGCCATCCAGCCATGTGTCAGCAGCAGCTGAGAGGGGAGAAAATTGCTAACTGTCCCGCACAAGGAGGCAGGGCACTAAAAATCCGCCTGGAGATGGAAGGATCTCCTTTCCTTGGGCTCAGGTTTCCTTTTGGAGAAACCCTTCCTGTTTCACCACAAAGCCCCTGACCTTGCTGCGGCCCCAGCAGCTTGTGACACAAGACCAAGATGACACAATTGGAGCCAGGCTTCGTGCCAGGGCTGGCAGTGATTTAGTGACATTCCTAGAGAGCAGGGGGAGGAAGGCCCTGGCCCACAAGCTGAAGGTTATTTGAACAGAGTTATATATTTAAGGTATGAATCCCAGAGCAGTAGGAAGGGAAGGGAGCCTGCCTGCCCTGTGGAGTGGCTTATCCTACAGAGATAAACTGCTGCATGCCCAAGGGAGAAACCAGCAATGAGACTGGGACAGAAAAGGGCTTTCATTCTTACTTTTGGTACTAAAATGATAAGTAACCTGTGACTACACTCAATTTATTTACTGCCATATAAGTGGGACCCAGTGAGTCACTCCTTTTAGTGCTTTCCTTTATCAATGATGAAGTTACTCTTTCTTGTGAGCAACTACATTCCTTCCTTTTCCTTCAGCCTGAGGATTTACATAGAGCAATACCAGATAAGCAAAGGCGGTGCAAGAGAGCTCACTGAGTTTATACCTCAGCTTTGGTTGAGTTATGCCTGGCAAAACTGCAGCTAGCTTGAATGTGTCTGTGGGCTCTTCCTCACAATGCCTCTGCCTGCTTTCCCACACAGCTGAGAGCACTTTGAAGCTGTGCTTACTCTTGTCACTTAGAGCAATTTTCAAAGTCCACTTAACTTATTTGCCCTGTCACAGCTGTGACCAGCCTGGCACTAATCAGGATGTTCAAGAAATATCAGCCAGTTACTCACAGTTGTCTGAATCAACAAAGAGGAGAAACTTCCTTTCTCATTTTAAGTAGTTTCTATATGTCTAGAGACGTGTTACAGAAACAGAAACTATACCTGATAAAGTGCCAGCATTAATCCATTTGATGTATTTAAGTGTGGCTGTTTAACAGCAACATATCAAGTTAATGTGATACTGATGGAATAAGAAATGGCATCAGAGGGTTTCAAAAGATTTCTTATCACAAGGAAAAAAAGGATTTTGACTTCCCATTTCATTTCTCAGCGAATGAGAACACCTTTGCTATTTACATTATTTACTGTTTACCATAGTAGAGTCACTACTGAAAATCAAAGTGATTTGCAGAGCCCTGCCAGTTCTTTTTATATCTCCTTTGCTGACTCAATAAACATCTGACACTCCAGTATTGTAACTATGTGTACTGATTCTGCCCTCATTGAAAACATCTCTCTAAGAGAAAGGAATTGTTTTGCTTCTGCTTAAAAATGTGATTTGTCTGGCGAAGCATTTGTAAAAGCTTTTTCCCCCCCAATGTTACTGTGGCAATTGTAAGCAGTTAGGCATGTACAGTAACTTGAGAAGCTATGAGAAACCTTCTGATATGCAAATACACTGCTGTATACATGGCAAAGAAGAGTTTTGGGCGCATTTACATGAAACAGTGTTGCGATAACAAACTATTCCCTTATATGCCACTTTGAAATAAAACTTGATCCTGAAAAATGATGCAAAGTAAATATTCCAAAAGGCCTGTGGTAGTAGGGGAATGATTCTGAGTTCACACCAGTTCAGCCCCAGGGTAGTTCTCTTTCTCCTGATGCAGCCACCTTTAAATAAAATAGAGCAGGATTGAAGCCAAGGAGCCTGAGCAAGGTGCAGCAAGGGAAGATACTCTGGTAGCAGCTGGCAAGGACAGGGCATTTCACGTCTCACCCACCACTTGGTAGAATTGAAGAGGATGGACGTCCCTATGGGAAAAGATGGCCTTCCAGTCTGAAGAGGACACATTGCATCTGGTCCATATCTGCTCTTACATACAAATTCAGGGAGGGAAGAGACAATGGGAAACCAGAAAGAACAGTCTAACACAACACCACTATGGTGTTCTTGGATGCCAGCCATAGGTGAGTCTTCCAGTTAAGCATGGAACACAAAGGAATTTATGAGCACATAAATCATAGGAGCCGAGGATGGGAAAGGCCACTGGAGGACTAGTCAATGCAGGCCTGTTTTCTACAGGGAATTTTCTAATTGGCAGTTTTAAGAATTTCAAACAATAGGGCTTTAACTTCCCTTTGGAAGCACTTCAAGGTGGTTAGGCATCTATCTGAACCTTTCAGCATCTCAGTGTGTTTCATGCGACTAACCCTATATAGATTCCTAGCAGCTCTTCCTGCAGGCTCTCGTATTCAGATTTCTTTTTTGCTGTTTATTCCAGGCTTATTCTATAATGAAGCAAACCCAGAAGTGGAGGTAGTCACTTCAGGCTTGCCTACACTCTGTGCTTCCCCATATTTCCTCTCAGGTAAAGTGAGTCAACAGGAAATGGAGTTGTGAAAGGTCCTTGGGTGAACAATCTGGATTACAGTGAGCTGGGGAAATGCATTAAAATAATGGAACAAGAAAGCCTGCATGTAGCATTGTTGTGGTGTGGCTGCAATGTGTTGCAGTTAACCAAAATGTAGTCTGTGCAGCAAGTCTCTAAGATTTCAGCCACTTTCACAAATTGCTCCTAGAAACTTGGCTCAGTTTCAATAAGGCAGATCACATCTTCAAAAGGCTTCGCTGGTCTGCACTAGGGCAGGCTGTTCATCGTAAGCTACTCCACAATAGATTACCAAAGAAGAAAAAAAGGGCACAGAGAAAGATTGAGGAAACCACCTCTACCCCTTACATCTGAGACTAGGACTGTTAGAACAGGAACAGAGACCTGCCTGTGCTTAAATTCCACTTTGTTTTCTCTGTAGAGATTAATAGAGTCTGTTGGCATTTTGCAATGACTGTGAGGAATTTCAGTGGTTAATTATATCCTCTCTTTCTTGCCTCGCTATCTCTATGCACATTCACACAAGTCCTAAAAGCAGTTTACTGTTCAAGTGCCTAGGCTCTGGGCCAGGAGCAGTGCCTAGATAGAATACTGTGAAACGTCTCCTCGTGTGCTGTGATAAAATGCTTGGGGACATACTATAAAGAGCTATGAGTATGCCTGCAAAGTCATGAAATGTTATGTCATCAGTCCTGAGAGCGCTGCAAGGTTGTGATCTCAGAGCAGGCTCTCAGCCAGAGTGGGAGAGTAACAAATCTAAATGGCATTAAGCATTCAGGAACTGTGTCACCGTTAGATGGTTGTACATTTCAACTGGCTGTGTCAAGGGTGGGACAGAGGTGGGTGGCCAAAACGTGCAGGTTAGTGCAGTGGGAGAAGTGGGGGAGTAACATAGTGGGAGAGAGGAAGGAAAGGGTGAAAAGCAGGTGACAGCAGTAGTGGCATAGTGGCAGGACAGGGAGAGGCCAACAGAAGATTCCCAGGGCAGTGATGTGCTTAACCATTTCGTCTTGCCCTGGGTTGGTCACTCGCTGTTGGTGCGTGAAAGGGAAGATGAAGGTGTGCCACTGTGGTGTGCCAGGTGAGAGTCAGGATGTGGGGGAGGAAGGGGGTTTGGGGTGCGATAGTTTAGCCACGGCTGGAGGAAGAGGGCTTGTGTTAGCCTGTGGTTTGTTTGAATTGATCACCACCCTTCACATTTCCTTTCACATCAGTCTCACCACCACTCAAATTAAAATGCTAATAAAATGTAAAGAAGGACAGACATTGTCTACTGAGGTCCCTCGCCCTGGACTGGCAGTCTGCACATCCACGCTCGTGCACAATCTGCTCTCTCCAGGCGTCTCTCCCTCCTGTGTTACAGGGAGATCCTTGATTACAAGCAGGGATGCCCTTGGGGCTCAGACATTGAGGCTGTTCCCTGAAACCCCGGCCAGGTGAGTGGAGAAGTGCAATATAGTTAGCTAAGATAGAAAGCAGTAAACACGTCCAGTGCTGAAATGGAAGAAGGGGCTTACCTCCTAGCTTCCCTCAGAATACTACAATTCTCTGGCTAGGTCTCACCAGATATCCTGCCAGTCCCAAAGTATTCAGCTGTCTTGACTAACCTGAGGCAATCATATAATATAGTTTAATAGGAATGATCAACAACAAAGCCCCCTCTCACCCATCAGAATTTGGCAGGTGGCACAAAGCCTGCCAGAATCTGACTTCTTTCTTTACAAAGCACTTCACCTCCAAGCTCCTGATTGAGAGTTACAAGGTGCCCTGACATGTTCTTGCTCCAACAGTTCATTAGCTGTGTCTTTCTGCAATGATTGCTGTATTGCAGTATTTCTTCAGGGCTTCCTGGCTCTCCCCAGGAGACAAGGAGATGCAGGATCAGCAGTGGGGTGGTGCATCAGGCAGCGCAGTCGTGTCCACAGCGGAGCTTTGCTGCTGATTCCAGCAGACTGCAGTCACGAGAGCACTGCACTTGAGTGCAAGCCGGCACTGAAACACAGGCTTGGCCATCTGGCCAACGTGATTGCAAATGGATGTGCAGGTACTGATCCATTTTGGCATGACATAAAGGAAAGCAGGAGGGCAACTGGAGGCCAGTCAAACCAGCTGAGAAGCGTTAATCCTCACTCACAGCACGGTATCAGTGAGCAGAGCTCAGACTCCAGTGTTCACACACACTGGAAACTACACTGTGTGGGTGCAGGGAATTTCAGTGAGGATAGAGCTGGGCTTCCTGGGAGTCTTGTGCCAACAGGCTCTGAGAGTAATAGCAAGTGTGGGAGATGGGAGGCATGCTGTTAATTTCTGTGGGTTTCCTGAAATCAGGTCCTTCCTCTTGGCTTTTTGCCCTCCTCCCTGGTACTGGGACATAGTGAGTCCTTTGGAGCAAGTTCTGTCCCTTCAAATGGGTGTGAACACAGTGGGTTGAAGATGTGGTTTGGATAACTACATCTGCACACAAGTATGTTCAAATATTCATAGTGAGGTCCTTCCTTGCTTAATTGTCAATCTGTACTAACCCCTCTGCCCATGTATCTCTGTCACAGTGGCAGAGAAATATTTGGCAGGAAAGAGTTAACTTGGGGGGGGGGGTGGCAGCGAGGGGGCAGTTTGCAGGCAGAAGGGAGGAGCAGGGTAGTATTTCTGTATTAACATGCAGCTGGTTAATGCAGCTGAATAGCCCTGGCTCAGCTGTTACCTTTCTCAAAGCCAATGGCAAATGATGAAAAACCGTGGTAATATCTATTAAAAGTTTGTGGAAGGGGCCTGCTCAGCGGGAGCTTTTCCATCTCACATACAAGTGATGATTTAGAACAGAGAGAGATCCCCTTGAGGGGATTTTGTGAACCATGCAATGCTAATTAACTCCATTGTTGTATTTTGTTTTGAACATAAGAGTCCCTCTGGGATTGCAGCACTCTTTCCTCCTGCAATAGATTTCCATTTTGCACCACTGTATAAAATCTTCTCCACATCCCATCAGCAAAAGGGATTAACAATAGGGAGAAGCATATGTGCATAGTTTTATGGGGTTCTAGGGAGGAATGTCTCTCCATTCACCTCCCAGATGCATTCTCAATGGGGGTCATTTTGTACATCCTTGCTTTCGCTGTTTCTTTAACCTTGAATTAAGAACAAGTGTACATCAGACACTGGGTAGCATCTCCCTTTGATCTTTAGCATATTTAAACCACTTCCGAACATGCTGCGCTGGAGTTTGTTTTAGTGGTTGGGCTGTTAGGGCAGAAATGCAAAAGTTTAAAAAAAAAAAGAAAACCAAAACCCAGCCCCATCAAAAGAAATCAACAAAAGCCATCAACACCAAGAGTGGAAGCACTGACGAATGAGTGATTTGCCCATATACAGTACATTCTGAAAGGAAAGCTAGAGAATAAAAGTTCTCATCTGTTTGAAGACCTTACTGGCTTGTGCCAACAACGTTCAGAAGAAATTTGACTCCCTCTGTGCTGGACCAGCTCTTCATTTTCTGGACTTCTGGTGTCCCGCTTCAGTTTGCCCCAGTTTGCCCAGACCCTCTTCTCTCTGCTCACTCCTTTTGTATTGAGCAAAGTGGATCCTGACTGGCCCTGTGCTCTGGCTATTACAATTTAGCAACAACTTCAGTGAAGTCAGAACGAGGAGAGGAGTGGGATCTTTCGGGTGAATCAAATGGCTTCTTAAATTTTCAGCTTCAATCTCTGGCCTCCCTCTACTCTGAGAAAGTCCAGATCTTCATAGGGTGTCTTGGATATTGTCTTCTCTCCACTGCCTTAAATTTCAACTCTGTATGGGCCAAAATTTACAGTGTTGATTCCTGATTTAGGCAATTCTGTTGTTTCGTGGTAAGAAATATTTAGCAAGCTGTCCCAAGGGAGCAGCTATCAGTCTACTGGAGTCTCACTCTTGTCTTCTGGATGGTACTGGAAGTGCACTGGGAGCTACCTGCCACCAGCTGTAATGGAAATTCTACATGGACTTGACTAAGGGAAGCAGGGATTTGCAAATAAGAGACTTTTTTGTGCACCTTATAACACTGTAAATTCTTAAGTTTAGATTCTTAATTCATCCTGGAATATATTTAATTATAATCAGAGCAATTTTTGAGTCCTCTGAATGAACAACTGGACAGATATTTAACAGCGTCTTCAGGAGTGGAAATAACACAAGTCCTAGAGGAGCCCAAGCACTACCGCCTTTGCACTCAAGACCCCGAGGGCGTGACTGCTGCCTCCAGACCCCGGTGGAGCTGCTGTCAGTCAGAGACACTGCAGCTCAGCAGAGACTCTACCTTCCCATCTCGTCTTCAGTCAGCTAAGCGCAACCCTGCGTATATTAAACAGCTTTATCAGGGATGCTGTGGGGATGCTCATTGAGGCAACAGCCTCTGTGGCATCGGTACTAGACTGATGAAATAAAATTTTTCATGTAGAACTTCCCATTCTTCCTGTAACATCCCTCGTTTCACTGCCAACTTCTCTTTTGCTTTCCAAAATGAGGGGAATCAATGAAAAATATTTATATTGCCTCTACCCCAAACCTTCCAGCAGCAGCATAGCTGGATGGGTTTTCTCTCGGAGTAGTGCATTCGCTGATCCCTGTAGAAGGTGCTCCTGAGACCCTTCTTGTTCAAATGTTATGACATTGTCTTATGCTGCAGGGTCTTGAGGGCTATTACTACATCAGCTGTAGCTGTCTATTGCTATAGTGGTCTGCAGAGCATGCTAGTGTGTGTAAGGCAGCATACTGGAAGGACATTGAGAGTCATTCTTTCTGAAAATGCTGCCTAATCTTTTCTGCTTGAGTGTTATAGGTCCATCTAAATACATATTTTTCTCATTTTCTTTGCAGTTCCTTTATAGAAATTGACAGAAACAAAAAGGCAAAATTCAAGGGGAGGGTCTTGCCATTATAAAATCCTTTTTTTACTTCAATTCATTCTAAAATCCTTATCTTATTTCAAACACGCATAGCGTTGTAGTGACCTCAACATCTTCTCACTCACATCTGTAAAAAAGCTTTACACCACTCAACATCCAGAGAAGGACTGGTAAGAACCATCCCATTTTTGAGAAGCATTTCCAGTGCAGGAAATGCAGTTTCTTATCAGGATCAAATTTGTCAAATCCTGCTGCTTTTTTACCCTTTGATTTATATAGCTACAAGGGAAAATTTCCATGAACAGAAAACAATCCCACAAGTCATTTTTTTTTTCCTAGTCCACCCTGTAAGCTGATCTTGCTTTAGCACTTGCTGACCACTGGCTTGTTAATGAGCAGGAGGGGAGAGCAGTGAAGGCTCTCCCAGCATGGTCCTCATCATGCCATCCTGACAGGGTGCAGTGGGGACACCAAGTGCCATGGGAGGAATTGAGCCCTTTGTTGACTTCTGAGAACACAGTGAGCCACAGTGTAGTGAAGGTTTTCTGCAGATATAGAGAGCATATTTTAGTTGGAGCTGCTTCTGCATCACACCCCTCAGCCTTTCTCTCCTTGACTAAGTGTAGGAGGCAGTTGAACTCCCAGAAGTTTCATTTGCCACTTGGAATTTTGCAGCACAGCGCTTGACGAGTAGCCTCATCTCCACCAGCTTCTCTGGGGCTCTGCAAGAGGCTGCAACGTACAGCTGGGCCTGCTCACCTTTGGTTTCCTTCTTTTAGCAGCAACATGGAATTATTTTTGTAGTTTCCGTGGTATGGATGCAAAATGTCAATGTCCATTTGTCCTCTGTAACCTATGATTTTCCATACCCTGCTAGAATGAGTGAGAAGCAGCTCTACTGCTACTTGAGCAGCTTTTGCATACTGTGAGGAAGAAGCTGTATACACAGAAGGAGGCACAAGGAAGTTGGGAGCTTATTTGACAGCCCCTGAACTTTCTTCCAGATAGTTTCTGAGCTTTGCATTTCCATGTGAACATTTTTCCCTGTCAGACAGAAAAGAGTGGAAAGGTAGCTAACCCTGCACATCACACTGAGCACAGGGCACTCGCAAATATTATTTTAATGTGTCCCTGCTCTTCCCTATCTTGCCCTAATATTTGCAGTAGATAATTTTTAAAACCTATATAACATAGGCTTGTGATTGAACATGCTTTTTCTGAGCTAAACTCTACCCTGTCCCTAAGTAATTTCTTCGTCTCAGTTCCCCTTGTTAAATCCTCAGGAGAACAGGGCAGAGGTTCAACCTCCAAGTCTCACAGCCAAGAGAAAAAGCCCAGCGGTCACCCCCATATGCTTGGGGGCTCCGGGAGCCTCTGTATCACACCTCAATATATTTCTCTGCCTTCCTTGGCCCTTTTCCACTCCACTGTCATGAGTCAAACCCAGATTTTTTTTCCAGGAGAATAGGGGTGCCCTGTGTGGTGCTGGCAGCCCCACAGAACTCCTCCAGGTCAGGTCCCTGAAGTGCCCAAAGTCTCCCACTCAGCTGCCAGCCAAGTGTCAGGAGGCAGAGGCGGGTGTCACGCCAGGATGCATTTCAAAGCAAAAGAACCCTTGTTTTAAGTCTATGCAACAACCTTTCTCCCAGAAGACTGGCGATAAAGCTTTTAAAATTAATTTGCATAATTGGATCTTTAATTCTCTTTAAATCGAAACCAAAATGGCACTGTTCTCAACAAAAAAGACTTTCACAAAAGCCAAAGGATTGGTTGCAAGGTGGAGATGAGTTACTGAGCTGAAACTAAGCCCAGATAAAAGATAATTAGGCAGACTGAACAAAATTCTACTTACAGACAGAGGGGAAATTCTGAGGTAACAGCATGGACTTCAGTAAAATTACTTCACGTTCATGTCAGCATAACTGAGCCTTGGTCTGCAGTAACTACTTTAAGTTTTCATCTCTGTGGTTAATTAGAAACCCTTTTCATTTATGTGGGGTTTTTAATTCAAAAATTTATTAGATTAATAAACACTGCAGATATTTTCGTAACAGTGGGGCAAAGGTTCTATTTGTGCAAAAGGTCAAGACACCATTTGAGTCAATCTGGCTTCAGTGGAAATTTTGGCCCACGGAGATCCTATTAGGAGAGCTGTGCATAGAAAACCAGAAAGAGCTCAGCTAGTAAAAAGCCATTTTCATGTGCTTGTAAATGAAAAGCAACTTTTCTAATGAAGAGCAATGTATTTTATCTCTCATCCCTCCCTGAATTACATGTGAAGCTTTATATGGTGTTTTTGCCTTAAAATAAAAAGGAAAAAAAAAAGGCAATTTTAGTACATATAATCCACCACACTTGTTTCTGAAGAGCTGTTTTTATTGTTAAAAATATCAAAATGGCAAGGTACAAACGTTCTACAAGAGAGCTTGGTTTTCTCCCCCTACTTGCAATAATTCATTCTTTAATCAAATACAAAGAAACTCCACTGGTGTCCTCTTCTCACCAGGGCTGTTAGTTACCCAAAGCCTGAGCACCAGATAAAGGCACATGGCCATAACCTCCTTAGCCTTTGCTTTAAAACAATACTGAAACAGAAAGAGAGGAGCTGGGGCAAGCTGGCAGAATATAAATGGAAGATCTCTGTGACTTATCAGTCCTCCTGGGTGCTCCATCGCTGCTTGTGCCATGGAAACGCAGTCCAGGCAGCAGGAGCACATGGAAACCCACAGCTAAATTCTGCTCATGGGTACCCCGGTGTAAATCCAGAACAACACCAACAGAGCCACTGGACTTAACTGGGATTTTCATCTGGGCAACCATAATGCCTGAAGAAGTACGACATAGCTGGACTGCTGCAGACACTGCCAGGAATAAAGCTGAGCTGTCAAGGTTAGTTGCAAGTACTGCTACTTCGATCAATTTTAAATAGTTTACCTCTTTCACAGACATCAGTATTGCCCTTTTTTTGGGGGGGAGGGAGCACTTCTAAAAAAACCCAACATTGTAAGGATAAAAACTGTGCTGCTATAAATTAGAAAATCCTCATGAAATACAGTGAGAGCAACACATACCCCACTGTGGCACCAGGGATGTGATCTGTTTTAAGAAACACATGGCTTTATGTTTAATGAAGGCAGCCTGTTGAAGGATTGCAGACCAGGAGGGCACACTAGATTTGTTGTTTTATTAGGTTCTGGGTTATGTACTTCTCCTTTTGCTGTGTATCTGAAAACATATGCCATTCCACTCAAAACTGAATGGGCTGGGGGAAGGAGGGCAGAAAAAAATAATTTACTTGGAGCTGGAGCATTTTATTTTCTACCTTTTGAGAAAAGTGTTAAGGAAAAAGAAATGGTGTTGTTTTGTCTAAACTAGAAAGAGAAATAGATGGAAAGAAAAATGGAATTTAAGCAGATGGGGAAGAACAATCATTCTCCACAAGCACAGGGAAGGAATTGTTAGAAATACTTAAGTACACTCACCAACATCCAGTTCATTGAAATCGTGCCCTTTAGATGCAGCAAAAAATCCTCCAGTATGTCAGGGCCAGATCTTGAAAATATTCCCTGCAGGATGAATTGGAGGCACTTTCCATCACACGTAGGATAATTTGCACTTTATGGGGTCAGAAACTGCATGGCTATGATCAGACTTTGCTCACAGTTATGTGCTCCATGGTCCATCTCTGGAACCGCCTGAAGCTAGTGAGTAAAGGGCACTGCTGGGGCTGGCATTTGCTGCCCCTCCTCATCCAGCACCATGGTAGGACACTGCCAGGAGACTCAGTCCTGAATTCCTCTCTAACACTGGCTGCCTGCAGGGAGGTGTCCTCACCACATTATCTGGATTTTGTGATCTGGCAACCAGTGCTGCTCCATTTCAAGTTTTCCTGGGTTCATTTTTCAGAAAACTGCTCTTTTCAGACATGCTCCAGAAACCTCTTGACATCAGGTTAGCAAGTTTGCCTATGGTTTTATAGGAGTGAGATTTGAGGCAAAAAGCGATGAGCTGGAATCTGGGGCTCAAGCACAGGAAGAGCTGGATCATGCCTTCCAGCAACAGCTCACATAGGTGTTACATGAGGCCAGACGTCTAAAATGTGATTTAAAACACCCCTCAAGACATCCAGACCCCCTGCCTGTACACTGTGGAGCTGCTAGAATGATCCCACAGAAAATATGAAAAAAGTGGGCTCCAAAATCCTTTCCCAACCCCAAACTTGAGCATTGGAGGTTGGCTGAATGAAGGTTCACTTCTGCTTGTTTGAGTTTCATAGTCCCAGGCCAGCTCCTGAAAGATGCAGAAACCCTCCTTCAGCCTTTAACATGACAGCCTTCCACTTAAAACAATGATTTGAGATACACAGGGACTTGGGTTCATCTGCCTTCAAATTCAGAAAGGAGTTAGACCCATGCCTCCTAGAAATTTAAGGAATAGGTGGGAATAAGGACAGGGTATCCTTCTCTTGATAGTCTAGCACTGTGTGGCAATGAACACGGACTCACAAGAGTCTCAGCTAAGCAGAAAGGAACAGCAATCCCCATCTCCTCTCCTAGGTCACTGATTAGGGCAATGAGTGTGAATACAAAATGCTCTTCAGCTCTCCTCCGCAACCCATATCCACATCTGAGCCTGCTCACCTCTTCAGATTATCACACATTTGTTGCTTTGGTGCTAGCAAAGCACGTAACACTGGCAGGACTTTGCCTAGCAATGGATTTGGTAGGAGTACTTTAAGCTTGCTGCACAATCATGGTAGTCTGGTTCCATGACATCACCACCTCAGCTGGCAAGTCTGCGCACTTTCTGCTCTCTCCTTGAGCCCCTTGGAGAACACCTTTTAAACTATTTGGTATGAGTACTCTACACAGGCTCCAGGATATTAATAGTTGGATTTTCTCACACCTCCACAGTGCAAATACCCTTTTATTAGCTGCTAGAGCTGCTGGATATGCTGAGGACAATGTCATAACAAAGCTCCAGCACCAGTCTGACTAACAGACCCCATATTTACAGCCTTCAGGTCTTGGACATATAAATAGACTAAGGCTGTGGAAATCGAAGATTTCCCCTTCCCTATTGCTGCTGAAGAAGAATCAGTGAAGAAGTTGGCCAGGCAGAAGTGTGGGGGTCCCCTCTCTGGTGCCCCAGGCTTCTCTTTGGCAGGGAATGTGTGCACCTTTCTGCTAGAGAGCCGCACGCAGCAGTGCTGCAGAGATGGGTGTCCATCCCCTGGGATCACCCATGGGAGAGCACCCTTCACTTTTAATGGTAGAGGCAGATTTCAGTTTTAAATCCATGCCACTTTTTCTTCTCATGAGCTCAGAATAATAAGCTGTGACTCTTCAGTGAGAAAACCCAATACATTTTAACATTTCTCTGAAGACATTCAGAGAAAGTCCCAAACCCATGGGGTCTTGTCTATAATTGGTGGCAGGCTGATAAACCCTGGAGACAGAGGCGTCTATATAAAAAGAAAGATTTCCAGTAGCACAGGAGAAGTGTGCAATACCAAGCTATCATCACCTTCTGATAGACAAAACACTTATAGTTTATTGTCAGGAGGACTCTGGCTACAAAGCCTTTCCCTGAGCCGGGGTGGACTGACCTTTTGCATAAGCACAATAAGGCAGCAAACACGGCTGAGATGTCAGAACTTCTGCAATAACCCCAAATCCCTTTTGATAAGGGGAATCAAAAGCACACAGCTCTCCACCACCTCCTAATAATGCCTGTGACCTCAACAGTGCCTTACACATCTGTTACGTAGTTTGAGAACCAGGTGAAACACCTGCCTCCTGGCAGCAGCCATTTGCTTCCCTCTGGGTAGGTTCTTAGGAATCTCACATCTAGTTCCCCAAGCATCAAATAAGAGAGTTTTCATTTCCTGTCGTGCTATCCTAATGCAACCTGTCCAAGAAGCCTCATCGATATGACAGCGGCAAATAGCTTGACAACGTCCTCCTAAATAGCACCCTCTCACTGTGCTTTGTGCTCTACGGCTCATTCCTCACTGGGTATTTTAGGAATACTGTATATGTAGTTGAAAGTATGTAGTCTTCAAGAGTCAAAGTGTATGGCCCTTACTCCTATCACCTTTTGAGGCACTGCTTAATAAAGAAACAACTCAGAGAAGGCTCCAAACAAACCCAAAATGGGTACAATTTCTCTTCCCTCTGTAGTGTGCACACATAGATATATTGATATATATGTATACACACACACATAAAATAATAGAAATATGTAGGTTGGAAAAGACCTTTAAGATCATGGAGTTCAGCCATTATCCCAACACCAATGTGTTCACCACTAAACTATGTCCCCAAGCATCACATTCACATGCCTTTTGGACACTTCCACGCTTCATGCTTTCACCACTTCCTTGGGCAGCCTATTTCAATGCCTGACCACCCTTCCAGTGAAGACATTTTTCCTAATATGTATATATATATATAAACCCTGCTGTATCACATTAGGGAGTTTAGCAACTGGTCCTTGCACCTACCTAGGCTACCATAAAAGCAGCAATCCATTCAAATCTCTTGCTTAATTTGCATTAAAAGGAGACTTTCTTTTTTATTTCATAGAAGTTCATTAATAGGGGGAGTGAAAAAAAAGAGAGAACTTAAGGAAAAAATGAGAACAAGCCAAATAATGAATCATGGTGGGAAGTTACCAGCCTTGGGTGGTGGACGTGAAATGCAAGTCCACATTTAGAACATCGCCTAAGCCGCAGCACATGTGTTCAGCTGTCAGCTCTAGGGGAGTTTAAAATCAAAAGGCACTTTAAGCCTTTTGGGTTTAACTGCTATTTAAATTGGTTTAAACTGTTATTTAGATATTTGAGTTCCACAGATCCCTAGAAGTCCCTAAGTGCTCACTACATCAGTTTGCGCAGTGTCTTCCTTACACCCAAACCCCTTCCTGTGCTTCAGTCATTCTTCGGCCTACCTGGGGGGTCCTTTGCAAGATCATCCTGAGCCCAAATAATTTTGCTAATTAACTGGGTATGACTCGTCTCCTTAGAAACTAAATGCAAACTCGATCCAAAGAGGATAGGAGTTCTTCCATGTGTCTTTGATTCAGGCAGCAAAACCCTAAGTAGAAGGCAGGCTCCTCTGTTTCACATTTTTTGTTGGCAGAGTAGAAAATTCTCCATTCAGCACGCAGATTTGCTGCAGTTTGCTTAGACACCAAGTCTCCATCTGCTCTACCAGGGTTGTAAACCTCTTGGCTTGGGTCTGGTTCTGCTAGTCCTTTACTTCCCTTGCCTTCTTCCCTTATCCGAGGGTAAGAAACAAAGCATAGAATCATTTAGGTTGGAAAGATCTGTAAGACCATTGAGTACAACTCTAAACCCGTCACTGTCAAGTCCACCACTAAACCATGTGTGCAAAATGCACATTAAGTATTCAGTTCCTGCCTGCAAAAGGAATTTCAATTAAAATAAACAAAATTGCTGAATGAAAGTGAGGATAATAGCATTGCATTGCTGCACAGCAGGGCTGTGAAGGTAATTATAGATTCTAAGGTTGGAGTAAAGGGAGATGTATATGTTCCCTAGATAGCTACATTCATTTTCATTTAAAAATGTGAACCCAAAAGATGACTGTATCTGTACATGTTTCCCTCCTCCACCCCGGACAATTGAATCCATTTACCTGGAGTTTGATCAAGTTACAGCACAAAAAATCCTATTTAAAAACAAGGCCCTTCTCTTCCTCTTTTTACTCATATCTTAATGCTTTACAAAGCAAAACCCCAGACACTTTGTGAGTCACATATCACTACCAAATAAGTTGCAGTCATTGAATGGTGCCTCATAAAGGAGGCAGGAAACAGGAAAAGCTCAAAATAAAGCTGTTTGTAAATTAAAGAACTGAGGGGAAGAATGGATAGGAAATGAGACCCTTATTTCTTCTTCAAAATTATTCTGATTAATGAGGAGAAAGATCAATAGCCTATCTGCAGCTGCCATGGAGAAGACAGGGTGAAGAGTGAATCCAGATCCAAGTATCCCCGTGGTGCCAACACATCACATTCTGCACAAGCTCGATATAATGAGCTGCAGGGTGAGATCTCATGCAACTGCACTACTTTACCTGTCTATCCAGTCAGTTCCTCATTACAGCTCGATGTGCTCAGTTATAGGGTACCAAAAGGAGAAATATACAGCATAGATTTGTGAGTAGTCAGAGAAAGGATTGCTTTCATTCCTGTGGCACTGCTTTCCTCCTGCTATAACGAGAGCCCCAGACACTCCAGGCTTCCCCCTGCACTGCTGCTGCATGCAGCTTGGAAGTCATGTGTATGAATTTTTCCACAACACGTGGCAACATCCAGGCCCACAGCAAACTGGAAAGAGCAAAACATTCCCACTTACAGTTTTGGATTTTGTTTTTAAATCAACCCCTAAATGAAGCACCTCAGATATTGCTGCTTCCTTTATTAATGTTTGGTTTGGGGACTTCGTAATTGTGTTTAGCAGCTTTTGTGGGCCAACAGATTCCAAGGCAAAATGAGCTGGCAGGATGCTGAGGCCATTTCCACTGTTTGTGGAGCACTGCATAAGGAGAGAATGGATGGTTTTTTGGATGGAGACCCTGGGTGAAACAAGGCAAGGCATCATGCTCCCATCCACTTTGGCTTGCCCCAGAGACAGGGAGAAAGTACCCAGCACTATTTCATTAAGGTTTTGGCATGTTCCTTAATGGCGTTTGTGGTAGTTACAGGCACAAAGGAAGCATTTATTCCCGGTTGTTTTTCCCATCTGCAGCCATTCATTTGCAGATTTGCCCAGAGATCAATTCACACTGGCAAGCGAGATAAGAGGGACCCGTGACGCTGGACTTCAGAGATTACAGCAGCCAGGCTGCTCCAAGGGCAACTGCAGAGCCGCAGAAGGGTGCTGCATTTTTGAGCATCCCCTAATATGAGCATCCCCTGACACATGCACTCCACAAACACTATCACAGTCCACCTGCTTGCTCCAGGCTCTGCAGAGAGCTGATGGACACCAGCAGTCACATGCAGCTAGGGAGGGACTCCTCCTTTCTACAGCAACTGGGTACAGACAAAGCAACACACAGAGAAAGGTTAGTGACAAAAATTTTTACCGATACATTTGCGAGAGAAAACTCGGTTTCCATTGCCAGCTCTCCAGAAGACATGGTCTCCTTTTTGGCATAACCCTGATCCGAACGGGGAGGCAATCAAAGGGATTTTGGCAGAAGCCTCTTAGCAAGGGGCACTGCTCCTGCAGGCACAGGAGTGACTAGCAGTCAATGGGACACAGTTCTCAAAGAGCTGCCTCCTTGACTATAAATACCTTCAACATTTAAAAATGCTTAATGTGAGTGTTTGTGAAGTCAAGGAAAACAGCTATACAATGCTCACATTTAGATTTACTGAAGAAAATATTTTCATTTGGTACTTAACTGTATCCTTACACTTGGGTTTAAGCCACCCCTAAAATTGGCTCAGGCTGCCACAAAACAACAGCTTAAACCAATTTAATTGCTGTCTGTTGCAATCCCACCCGACTTCTCACCCCTGGTTGCACATTCCCCGTCTCCCTTCTTACGCCAGCTCTCGTGCTTGTCTAACCCTGGTCTGAGCCATTTGGGCATGCAAGCCAGACACACACCCTCGACACCCTAAACCCCACCCTTTTCCTATCGATTTAGCATGCTGGAGTGACTCGACACCGGGTCGGATGCACACTAGAGCCGCTGAAAAGAAAGGCGTGGAATTGCTCAGTTGAGACAGGGTGGGACCACGAGGTTCGGAACTATGACATCTAATCCCTGTAGTCCTGCTCCCTCCACCTTTGCCCAGGCTGTTTAATCCCATCCCGTGCTAAATTATCCAAAGTTTAACCCGACCCTCCTCCCTAGACACACACATACACACACACGCATGGCTTCTGCGAGGTCAGTAAATTCAGTTAGCTCAGCAAGAGTCCTTACCAGCATGGAAATGCATGACTGGAGGTGAGAAGGGCTTCTCCCTTTCAGCACCAGGGAGCCATTAGATGATCTAAGCGGTGCTGTCAAGGCATATCCTCAGGCTTCCGCATGCATTTGAATCCCTGCTACCCTAAAATCCGGGCTACAGAATTAGAGACAAAGCTTTAAGCTGAAGAGAATCGAGGAGCTGAGCAATAACCGTGCTTCCCAGGGAAGGCTAACGCAACTTTGGCTATTCCTCCTTGTAGCAGCCGTTCTACCTGGTAATTCTAATAGCCCTGTTTTAAGATAAGAATACCAAGGACTAAGTCAGATCTTTTTGGAGGAGATGTAAGTCAATTTACAGGAAATTCAAAGACACTGAAGTAGCCAGAACCTAATAAAAATAAATGGAAAGGGAAAAAAAAGAAAAAAAAAGAAAAAAAAAGAAATAGAAAAAAGAAAAAAAGAAAAAGAAAAAAGAAAAGAAAGAAAAAAGAGGAAAAAAGGAAAAAAAGGGCAAGAAAAAGCAAAGCTCTACAGCTAGAAAACAGCTGAGATTTCTGACAGGATACCCTTCACCCAGTCTCGATTTACCAGTGTTTTGTGACATAGACAGAGTCTTAAATAGGAAGATAAATGCTCATCTGTAAAGAAGTTTTCTCATACATTATGCAGCACTGTCTCTTTCACACTTCATATATATCTGTCTGTACCTATAAATAGAAATGATGTCTCATGTACATTACCATATATTACAACCTCTGATGATGTAGTAAAGGAAAGGAAATAAGCAAAGGAAGTAGTGTGCTTCACCAGAGCATGCAAACTCATGAGGGCCTTGGTTAGCCAGCATTGGGCAAACCAGTGCTGGAAATAGTACAAAAACATGTGGAAAAGCAAAGTGATGAGAGAAAAGACAGCAAACCGATGGTTTTGCTGCACAACAAACAAAAGACCAAGTAATCTTGTGAAGTGGCTAAAAGACCAAAAAGAATCCTTGCGTGCTTAAAACTGGAGTATTGCACAAAGTGGCATGGCATAAGTAGGGAGAACAGGCTAGAGCAGGTCTGCTGGGCAGCACCGGGAGGAAGATGACAGGATCCCTGCAATGCTGAGGCCAAGTCCAAACCCCAACTCTCAGCCTGAAAGAGATAGGGGCTAGAACTGCTAATTGCTTTATTTTTTCAGAATGTGTCACCTCTGCATTGCTGGAGGATTTTTTTCTTCAAAAAGGAAGAAAAATCTTCATTCTCACGCATTTTATGAACTGATGAAATAGCTTCACAACTTGTTCTCATCAGTGTTTACTTGTTTAGTATTTCAGCTTGACCACTGTGCCTACGGGGCTAATGAGCTGTGACTGGCAATACAATTAAAGATAGATTTGATGGCATCCTGGCAGACAGAAGTGTTTTAATTAAACGGAAAGAAAATTGTTTATGGGCCAGGAGCCCATACTGAAGAGACAAAAGTAAGCCTTTTGATAGGAAAAAACAGTGCCACATCTAAGGGATGGGGAAGCTGAGGTTTAATTCTTGGATCTAGCAGACTTCCAGCAGAGCCCATTACTTTGGGCCAAGGGCATGTCTTCACTTGTCTTTCGGAAAATGTGGAGAGTTCAGTCTCAGCCTCCCTGGAACTATCTTGCTATTTTCACTAAGAAGGGCTGAGCAGAGCCCAAAGGAAGCTCCACACTGGTTAACATCAGCATCACTTCCTAGTTCTCCCCACAACTTCACTTAACTGTAAAACTCAGAGCTCAGTTGTTTAAAGGCCAAGCTAAATCTGAATCAGCCAGGGTTACATTGAAAACCACAAGATTTATAAAAAGCAGTTCCTTCTCTCACCCTGTTAAGGCTCAAACAAATAGCAAAACTTGCTTTGACTTTCCTAAGAGTAAAGTTAAAGCCTCCAAGTTTGCTCTTTTAGTCAACGTCAATTAATTCTCATAAGCTTTGAAAATAGCATAGTTATGAGAATTGCTTGATTCACTGTGGAAGGAGATTATGGAGAGACAAAGAATGGTAAGGAATTAGTTCCTCCAAGGTAGAATTATCACATGTCAGCATTTCAAGGCCAGGTAGGCAGTTTCCCCTACTGAAGCTGTGCAACACTTTGCACTTAAATACTATATTATCACTTGCTTCACTTTGCCAGCTTTTACTGCTTGGTCTGAAAGCTCTCACTGGATGCCACGAGTTAATCAAGAAGATACTTTTTCTGGTTTTATTCAAGTGGTTCCTTTATTTTTTTGTTTTTAGCCTTGTCAGAAAAAAAAAAACAAACAGGAAAAGAAAACAAAAGAAGGAAAAAAAGAAAAAGAAAGTTTAATATTAACAATGTATATACCTCCACAGCTGTAATGGTATACTTTTTATCCGGAGTCTGACAAAACAATGATGTGTGAAGTGTATGAAAGACATGAGAAAATTAAAGTTACAAGACTGACAGTGCAGCCCATCTGAGTCCACCATGAGTGAATGAGAAGTGTAGAGGCAGAGGATCATTTACACAAGAACTGAAGTTGATTCAAGGCCACCATTACCTCCTAGTGATCATCTCTCTTTCCATTCAGACTTAAAAGCTATGGTGCTTTACAGGTCTCTCATACGTTCTGCGGGTGTCCTTTAAGCTGCAGGCAAATCCCTCCCATTTACAGTAAGCTTTCACCTGAAACAGAAAATACATCCTACGGTTTTATCAACTGTCATCTAAGAACTGAGGCACCTCCTGTAGCTTCGGTTGCTGAAAGAAAACAGCGTTTTATTTTGCAAAAAGGCTCATACATAGAAATACTCATAATCCTTTCTCTTTTCTTCCCTCATGTGACACAAGAGGTCAGAAGCATTGGTACCTCCAGTCCACAACCTCAGATTACACTGTTGCCTAAATACACATTGAGAATACATGGTTTTAGTTGGAGTCAACTCAGGAAGAACAAGAACACATTTAAGCTCAGAGAACCAGTCTAAAAATCCCAAAAAGGAAACTAAAGAACGTTGCAGCCAAATTTCAATAAATAGAAATGGAATCAAGCCATTAGGCAGCTCTCTTTAACCTCAAGTAAAAATCCTATTTACCCTGGCTCAGCAACCAACTTTTTTGGTAGTCTTCTACGCATGACCTGGTCAGCACGGAAAGTCTTCACCCCTTACCCACTCTCCATCCAGCTTCCACCTCCAGGGCCACCTGTTGTGGCCATCAGACCCAGAGGACAGGCCATAGAAAATCTCTGGACCTCATTCCTCCTCTTCCAGATCTCTTCCTTCTGGCAGAGCACAGCTGCTTAGAGCACCACAGCCAGGCTGAACACAACACGTAGTAGTAAATCAACACCTCTCTTTGCTTATGCTACTAATGACACCCCAGATTATTAGCACTTAATTGAATTTACTTTTCAGTGTGTTTTTTGCATTTTGTTTTTCTATCAGCTGAGACAATAAAAATCAATTCCTGTAGGGCAATTTAATTTAGGTTTACATGATGTTTTATATTCAGATTTTCAGTGTTGCAACATTTGTGTGGCAAATCTGTGCAGGACTGTTTTTTAAGTACTTCTGTGGGATTAAAGTAAACCCATACTGAGGGTAGACACTTTAACAAGCAAAATACTTAGAAAACAAGTTAATATGAAGGAAAAACCATATAACAGAGAAAAGTTAGTTGGCCAACTGAAGCAGATTGGTCATACATATGCAAGAAACACAGTTACATGTATAAATATTTGGAGGACTGGTGACACATATAAATAGTTAATAACTTTTTTTTCTGATGAGTTTTATATTACAATTGATACAAATACCATTGAAATCTTCCCCCCTGGGCAAAACTACCTACCATACAAAAGGTCTTGTTTGTGAAAAACATCTTCACATCCTGAGCTTTGTGGATCAAGGATGGCTGCACAGATCTACAGGTTGTCTGTAACTCACAGTGCATGAATTTAACCATGGGGCAGGCTGGTTGAGACTCTGCGTGGGTCTTGTGGTCTGTCCTTCCTGCTCAGGAAGGGTGGAGCAGTGTGGTAGCTGTTGTAGGGAAAAGGGAAGTAATTTCAACCACTACTTAGCACCCTACCACTTCCCTGGAGAACGACTGACTCTAATATATTTTACTTTTACCAAATGATTTAATAAAGACACGGAGGTATTTTTTTTCTCCTTGCCGATGGGCTTTGCTGCTTTCTGGGAGCAGGAATGTTTATTTGGAGGAACAGGTCTTTAAAAGACAAATATTTAGTGTTAGGAAGTTCAGCCTGAGGATTGATTTTACTTTAGCAGATTTAAATATTTCTAATAAATTTAATCATTCTTATTAAACTGTGTAATAGCACATACAAATTAGGCAACTAACATTTCAATATGTTTCTCTCTCACTGGACAAGGCTATAAATTTCAGGGCTATGTACTAGGTGGAAGTGGCTTGTTCCCATTTTACCATGGTGCAGTGCAACACTAGACAGGGAAAAGCTGCTCTGTACTTTGGGATAATCATTTATGACTGGAAGGCGACACTTTGATCCTTAATTCACTTATTCAGATAAGTTTACTTCTGCTAGACCTATAGAAAGTTTCCACTGACTTTTCCCCCTTTTTGAATTCCTAAGTGCCTCACCATTAGTTCCTTTTATTTCACCTTCTGTACTGGTGGAATCACCCTTGTGGACAGCACTGGAGGTGATTGTGCTTTCACCCAACACCACATTGTTGGGGGCACTTGGAGGTTTAACCAAACCCTCTTTGGTCTTGGAGGTGCCAGCGTGTGTCCAGAGCAGGGATATGTGTGTTAAAAATTCAACAATGCACACACGTATCTGCTCCTGGGGGCTCGGCAGGGGAGAGGCAGAGGGAAGAGGAGAGGAAAGGATGTATACATTGCTGGAGGAAATTTGTAGTGCATGAGTGCAGTGTTTATTTCTGTAATTACTTTTTGTTTCTTCTTGACGTCTGACTGCATCTCTCGTCCTTCTGCCTCCAGCGTTTCAATGCCACCTCTGAAAATTAGACAGAGTGGTTACACCTTACAGCTCCAACCAGCACATTAGTGGGGCTCAAGTGACTACTGGCACTATTTGCTTACAGACATCATTCAATCTTTTATTCAAATTGAAAGGAAGAAGTTACAAATAGGATTACGTTTTTAAGACAAGCAAGTCCACATGTGCTACACTGCAAAAGAAATAGTCTTCTTCTTCCTCTAGAAAATGATTGTTCAAAGTTGTTCAAATCTGCATTTATTTTAAGTAGATAAAATGGCAAATGCACGTGGTAATGAAATATAGTATTTCATGATGTATATTATGAAATAGAAGAGAATGAGATTATTTCTTTAAGCCTATCAATTATTAAATTATCATTAAAATGTATGTATATAAATACTTCTAAGAGGTTTTCTGATTAGATTACCTTGATATGACAGAACACATTGTGATTATTCTTTGATGCTTTGCAATAAGGATTTAAATTCTAAGTAGATTTCAGGAATATTTTCTTTTGAAACAGCAGCAAGAGGTAATGGGTGGACAATACCTAATGAAGCAGAACAGGAAACAGAAGCGACTTTTTAATTTACTCAGTAATTTCCTGTGTAAAAGATGATGAACTTACCACTATACCGATTTTTTGGGGGAAATTTCATTCAGTTTATTAGATAGTCAACATTCAGGGCATTTAATATAAACCATTTTGCTACTACTTGCAATACTGGAAGACCAAAGGAGAGTGCTGTTGTGAACTTTGAGATCAGGAGATCGGCAGAGAGAGGATTTGTACCTTAGTGTAAGTGCTGAGCACCAGGAGGATGCTCTTCCACGTAAAGGAGAATAAAGCAGGTTTTCATCTCTTGTTTTGCAAAGATGGCAGCAATCTCTAGTGCTGGGGTGGAATTTTCCCTTCTTCAGCGAGATGTTGGAGCACCACCCTGAGAGAGCGCTGGGCTGAAAGGAGCTTGGAGCAGAGGTGACTGGTGTTTCTGGGCTAAACACGGGATTTGGGTGCCTGAAGCCTGAGTGAAGAAGCAGATTCAGGAAACAGGAAGCAGCAGAGAGGAGCAGGGATGAAGGCTTCACGTAGTCTAAAGGACAAAGGAAGCAGGATTTTTGCAGATCCTTGGCACTGAGCAGTGATTACTAGAGAAATGCTCATATAATCGAGAGGTGTCTGAGAAATCTAAACGGGAGAGTTTGAAGGTGGGCAAGTGCACACTTCAGCTGTGCTATCAGCAAGGTGTTTCCAAAGCTGATGAGCAAAGCACTTTCTTTGCCACATTTATGACAAGTGAAGAAAGGAGCAGGGCTGTATTGAAATATGTGTGGTAGGAGCCCCATTCATGTGAAGAGGCTCCATTCAGGGCCTTACAAACGGTATGAGTCAGCTGCAAAGAAAGGAGGCATTTCACAGAAACTGAAGTGTGACTCTTTGTTTTGCCTGACCCCAAGGTCCTCAGTGACACAAAAGGGGACCCCAGCACTGATTCTGCAGCAACAAATGCCTGTTGTGAGTGAGTGTATTTGAGGAGCAGTGACAAAAAGGAATGACCCGAGGTTCTTGTTTCCAGCCCTTGTTTCCCAAGGGACTGTCAAGGAGGAAGTCCTGAGTGTAGCCTGACTGAGATGAGGAGATGAGGGTGCTGGAAAGCTCTTCCTAGTGGATGCATTTCCCTTGAAAACCTCTCCTGAAATGCATGATCTGATCATCCATATGAACAGTCAGGACACTTGGATAATGAAGTTTTTGGATTTTGCTCTGCAAAGTTCATAGAAGTAAATACGTCTTTTATTCAGCTGTTACGTGAAGTGGGATTTTTCTAATTTAGGACTGGCAAGGGATTAGAGTGTCTTAGTAACCCTGTCTTTGTTTTAACCTTCCATTAGTCCACAACTACTTTCTTTCACAATCAAAGTAGACATGAAAGGGATGTTTTGCTTGTTTTGCTTTGCTCTTTTCTTTATTCCAGAGAGCTGTAAGTCCCCATTAAAGTTCACGATGGCATTAGGGTGCAGAATGATGGATTTAAAGGTATCATAAAACTCTTCCTGGTAAGTAGTAGTCCCCAAATATATTCCAGTTGTGACCTGAGAGAGGCTGCTGGAGGCATCCCAAGCAGCCATGCATTGGTGCTCTGCAGGTCCTTTGAGCTGAGGAAGTTCATTTGCATATGGATGCCATGCTAAGGAGGCCAGCCCGGATTTCATTACTGCTAATGATGTGTGTGGGAGAAGTGATTTAGTTTATAGCCAGTGCCAGGCATGGCACAATGAGGAAGTACTTAATTCATGCAAAGCTCTTTCTTGCTTCTAAGACCTAAAAATCAGGGGATTTCAAGCAGCTCCAGTGTCACAGAGGTGGTGTCTTCATGACCATGAACAGAGTTGTGACTGAAGTAAGGAAAGGAAGGAGAAGGAAGCATCAAGATGTAGTATTGATGTCATGGAGGAAAGGATAGGAGGAAAAATGAAAGGGAATGAAAAGCAGAAGAGAAGAAAGACCAATGGAGGAGGGAAAAAACCAGCAGGGAGAACTGGCTGTGCAGGAACTGTGGTTGCCAAGGCTGGACTTTGGAGGTGACAGAATTTTCAACTGAGTCTTTGCTATAGTTTTCACAACTCAAAATGCAGGCAAGCACTTTGGGCCTGGGGTAGGATGTTCATCTTCAGAGACAAGTCTCTGAGAACTGGAAAGGAGAAAAGGGACCCCAGGATAACACTAGAGTTGGAGTAGCTGGGAGTTGCTGCACTGCCTGAAGGCATCTTCCTACTCCGCTTGAGTCACCTCTGGTTTCCTGTTCTGACAGACATTGCCTCAGGCAAGGGCGATCGGAGAGGGGCCTGGGGGCGGATTCTTGGCATCTGCTTCAGGGGTCAAAGGGGCTACTATGCTCAGTCAGCTTCAGGAAGAGCTTTTTGAACTGGGATCAGTGTCTTGGGTGGCCTCTCAGCTGAGCGTAATAAATCCATCAAGCAGAAGAAAGGATCCAGAAAGAAGGAATGGGTGACTGAGGGGAGTAAATCAGAGGGATTAAGGCACACTGTACCAGCATGCTGAAAGAGTGCCTAGAGCATGCACTGCCCCCAGAGGATGTTTTTGGGACAGAATTTAAAAGGTTGAGAAGGCTTGGAGCAGGAACCCAGTTCTGGGGTTTATCGGTTCTAACACACCGGTGTTTTATACTCTCCTGCTATCATTGCACAGGGTAGCAGGGAAGAAGGGCTGTGAGCTGCTGCCCATTGCCCAGGCATGGGATATGACTATCCCTCTGCAGCTCCCAATATGAAAACCTGAACAAAGATCTTTCAAGAGGAATTACTCCTGCCTTATTCATGGCACAGCAGCTGGTTGTAATGAATTTTAACTGTTTGGCTGCAATCACCCACAATGCATGCAATCAAAAGGGTTATGGCCCTTCTCACTCCTGCAGCAGCCTAGAAATGCTATCTCCAAAAATACAGGATGGTTTGGGGAACCTTGATTTAAGCATTGTTGTTGTGCAGTTTTCTGAAGAGGGAAATCAGCTGGTCAGTTGGACAGGGGGATGTGAACACCATTTCAGGAATCTGTTAATGGGGAATGCAGTTCAGAGAGTTCCCTGATTTCTGCTTCATCTGAGTTGAACTCAAAGGGTATGGAACAGTGACATTTAGCTGGGGTTACTGGAAATTAAACATTGTTTACTTGATATTGCAATTGAATTCAGAACAGCTGTAAGATGTCTTTAAAGAACAAGCCCCAGCTTTAGCACTTCTGTGTCCCTGAGAAAATACTGTGATTTGCTGAACTGATGGCCTTTGTATGTGGTTTTAGGCTAACTGTATGCTCTTGAATGTTTTAGTATGTGCAAGTGATTTGAAGATCTTCATACTCAGCTGTCTGAAAACAGCACACAGACTTCACTAACTAGAAGAAATTAGAAAGATTATTTATCATAAAAGAAGAAGCAGGAATCAGCTAAATTTAGAGGATCTGAAGAGCATCTGAAGAGCAAAGGTGAGACAAAATAGTGCGCAGTATTTCCTAGACCCAGGGAAAAAAAAGGAGAAAAAGAAATTATGCCCATGCATTATTTTTACTGGGCCTTTATTGGCAGACTGAATTGTGTTGGGGATGGCTCATTTCTCCTCAGCAACAACAGCAGGTTTTAAATAATGCTTTATATTTCCCAGGTTTAGCAGATGAAGAAAAGTAATTACTTGGGAAGCAAATAGAGCAGATTTGCAAATAGAGGAGAATGTTTTATAGCCAGACTTGCAAAGATTTGGCTTCTGCAGATGCCAGAAGACTCTGCATCTGCTTTAATCAATGTGGGTTGGTCCTTGCTGATTATTTCTTTGAGATCTTCATGGTTCTTAAGGCAGTAGTTTTATATTATCCAGGACAATGTGACTATACAGCTTCACAGAGAAGGCAACTTACCTGCAAATTCAAACTGTACAGCTTTTGAACTGTAAGAACTTCTGGCTCAGAGAAGTCTGGGTTTTGTGTTTTCTTTTGTTTTTGAAATGTCATTGTCCTTTCATGTCTCTATTTAGGACCTTTTGGCCTTGAAATGTTGTATGGCTGGGCTTGTAAACACTTGCCTTCTACAGACACCAGAAGACTCTCTATTTGCTTTGATCAAGAGAGTCTGATTATTTCTTTGAGATCCGTGGTTCTTGGGGTGGTAGCTACAGACCATCTACAACTACATAAACGTTCAGTTTTTCTTCATGCAGAGGGCAACTAACCAGCAGATTGAAGCTGAATGTCTGCTCAGTTAATTAGCAAATGGCTGAGAGAGAAACAAAAGAGTCTGGAAATGCTGAGCAATGCAGTGGTGGGTGTAGAGGCCCTGTGGTGTCACCTTGACTGCTTTAGATATCATGACAATTGAATTGGTTGGAGTGTGATGGGATTGGGTCTCCCTGTATGTTTATAGTGACTGTGCTGTGATGTATCTTCTTTAAGATAAGATCTTCTTTAAACATAAGAGGCAAGGAGAGAGGGGAGAGGGCAGGCAAGCCCTGTATTATAGCATCTGTAACGTTTAATTATATGAGACGGGGATTTTCCAGTATGCCTTGCAACACAAAGAACATTCAGCTATCAGCATCACAGTATATATTTTCTAAATCACAACACCCACACATTTCCTTAGCCAAGTAGAAGTTTTCCCTCCATGGCTGCGTATCTAAAATTAGCCTGAAGGTCAAATCTGAATAGAAGTACCCTTACCATTGAATGTGCTGGGAATGATTGGTGCAATGGGCTCAATTTTCCTATCGAAAACCTTCATTTATTTTTTTAAATAACACTTGCTTTTACAGTCAAAGAGCTTGGAGAAAGGCAAAACGAGGCCTGCTGTATAAAATCATCATCAATATTCTGCTTTCACTGCAAGGCTATTTTTATAGTGAACTATTTTAAATGTAACAAGATGGATATAGTGAAGCCACAGTGTAAAAGATGCTGCAAGAAGCTTCTGAATAGCAAGGCAGCCATACATGTGAAAGAAAGGTCTTTAAATTTGGAAGATGTTTGTATTTGAAGACAGACACAGTGAAGAATTCAAAGTTAAGAAATGCTTTGTTGAGAAGTGAATAGTTCAGGTCTTAAAATAGATTTTTAACCTGCAGCTGTATTATGTGAGGACTAAGCTGCCTATGCTGCATAAACGCAAAAGCACCGTCTTGCAAGAAGTGCATTTATCAGCCACAGTGTTTTATTGAGTGCTTTAATAATACAAGTGTACATCAACTGATCCACAGTCAAAAGTGGCAGGTCCCTAAGAAATTTACAAGCACTTTTTTTTTTGTTTTTTAAGTAAATCAAAATACATATTAATTTGTTCAATGCAATAGCCTTTTGTGTGGGAAACAGAAGGCTAGTGATAAACACAGTCTTAGTAATGCACAGTGATTCTTGATTTTAAGCTTTTATACAAAACTTGTTCCCAGTAGCATGCACCCACCATTAAAGACTTCAGTACAAAAAAATAACCCTAAACACTACATTTAAGTAGAAACGAGATATAATTCTGAATTTGTTTGTTTTCCCCAAAACCACATGAAAGAAAAAAAAAAACCAACCCCACACATTAATACAAAGCTTTGTGATAAAGCTCTATACTATTACAGATCCAACATTCTTTGCACTGATAACCAAAATTCCCTGTCTACATTTGAGGGAAACAACTTTCAAGTTAACAGAACAAAAAAACCCAGAACAAATAAAAATAAAAACAAAACAAACAAAAAAACCAAAAAGAAAGTAAGGACAACCTTTTGTCACAAAATGGTTCAAAATTTAATAAAAAATAAGAATGAAGGGAAGGGCTATTGATGCACTTAGTGAATGTGCTTGCACAGGTCCAGCAAATCCTAGAGGAGGTTCCTATGTGGCGTATCGCTTGGTCCACTGTCTGGCCATTCTGTCGTGCTCTGCTCTGTTAGTCATGTACTGAGTGGCAATGCTTCCAACCAGGGGGTCAGCTGAAAAGGAAACATAAACCGTGAAACACGCGTCAGCCTCAGGAGGATCAAAAAGTTATTTTTAGATCCACATTCATTCAGTTCTCTTAGGTCTAAGTGCAAGAACAAGGTGCCTACATATATGAGCCTTGTTTTCAAAGCGTGGAAGGAAGAAGATGGGGGAGATGGATGGTAGTTAGCTATACATGTCTGGTAAACATATAACTGAAACAATTTTCCCAAGTTCTACCTCACAAAAAAATGTTCCGATAATTTAATTTTGAGCTAAAATTCACCTTCAAGCGATGTAATTTACTCATGGTATTAAACTCCCACAAGTATACATATTCTCACCTAAGAAGAGGATGATTCTATCATCAGGTTCAATGTTGTTCTGGTTTTTTAAAAATACTTTTAGTTTCAAAGCATAAAGAAATGTAAGGAATGAGGGCAGTAAGTACTATTTTCAAAGCAACAGAAGTTAATTCCAAACTTTGGGAATTGTTATTTAATTTATGGAATCTTTCTGAGCATTCATACGGCCAGAATGCTGCATGATATGATCTGGATCTATGAAATACTTCACAAACAATTAATCTAAACCAATCAGTCCCCTAAGAAAAACAATCCAAGACAAGACATTCCCATAAGTGACTGTATTTCATCAACATTTTTCTCTTTCAGACAATGTTTTTCTCTTCTGAATTTAAGCAGACAAAATGTATAGAGGTTTTCCCTTTTTTGAGGGGAACCCATACTCTTGATATTTCTGCTGCAACTTTCTGAGATTGTACCATGGAAGTCCAGAGGCACTGATACCACACTTTTCCCTGACTTAGGACAGATGAATATGACTTCTTGTGAAAGCCAGGTAATAATCAGCTTTGTATTTGTCTGAAGATGGTGCCACTGAACAATATGAACATTGGCTTTCCCGGTACAGTTGTAATCTGGGTGTGGTGCTTTCACTACTAACCACTGAAATTCTCAGGACAAGATGTCAGGCCTTCTGTCCAGCAGAGTAAATCTGGGCTTTTTTGTTTGGTTGTTGATGATAAGGGTTTATGATACGGGAAATATGTTGGTTTAGCCAAAAATCATTTGATTGGCTGACTGCCAACCTCACCAAATATTAGCAAGTAATATCTCATGAAAAAAATTCTTTTGCTTTCCACATATAACCTGCACCTCCAAGAAGAGCCTGTGATTTGAATGTCAAGTTTGCACCTTCTAAATTAGTAAGACAAGTTATCACTGTGACTGCAGTGTACTATGTCCCTGTAGTCTCAGTCCTGCAAACACTGACTGCATGTGCTTACCTTTATTATCTTAATATATCCAGAGGAGGTCACTGAGGCCTGGACTTGATTATTTTTACATGCATGGGTGTAAAAGAAGCATATCTGGTCTAAGATACATTTTAGAAGTTGTAGACTAGAAAGTATATCACCTTTAACTCCTCAGCCAAGGAGAAAAACTATGTAGGGGATTACCTGAGGGATTTTGTCCTGTGCAAAAAGGAGGTTAACAGTCTACAGGCACTTAAGTAGCAAAAACTTATTTGTGGCTGGAATGAGATTTTAGAAGCACTGCAGGGTAAATAGGGAACCTAGGAAATGGGAAAGGGCAACATTTCTCTTCACAAAAGATTTGCCTAAATAGCAACAGGGAAACCTTGTCATAGTATAAAGGTAGCTTGGGGATGAGCCTGAGAGCACTGCTGCAAATTCCCACACCCTCCTCGGACACAACACCCCCGTGCAAAGAAACACTTCCACAGACTCGTGGTGAAATGGAGACTAAGGGTTGAACCTTAAAGGAATCTTTGAAGCAAAATTTGAAGCATATCCTGGTTTTCATACTTGTTGGGGAAGGTGGGGTTTGGCCTCTGAGGCATCTGGCTGGGAAGGGTTGCAAGAATATCATGGCATTACCATCTGGAATGCGGCAAGTCCTTATTGAGGTTTAGTGTGTATTTAAAGTGATGCCTGTGAGATCTTTATAAAACCTTGTATGAGTCAGTGAACAGTGATGTGCTGTAGTAAAGGTTTATCTAGTTCAAATCTCAAAGTTTTTTTATGTGCAGGATAAGTGTTTCTGTGAAAGCATGTCTTTCACATTGAGAGCTGTAAATGAACTTCCTTGATAAACTACAAGGATACTGAGGATCACATCTTCATCCCCAGTCCTGGATGATAATGAGGATGTTTGGTTTCTTAGTGTGGGGTTCCATCTATATATATCCTTTTAGGAGCAAGAACACATTTCAACAACATACATCTTTACAAGGCTTTGGAAGGTACAGGCTCTTCCCCCCACCCCCTCCCAGCATGGGACTGTGTCTCATTTCCTTTGGGATGAGAATCAGTGAGAGGAGTTCTTGGTAAGGTGTGGAAATCTGTTCAAGTCCAGTAATATAGAGAACTGGGCTGTTTATTTATCCACATGTTCAAGCCTTTGTCTCTGCAGTGTTTTGTCGGGCAGTTGAAAGAGTGGAGGTGACAGCCTCCGTCTACAAAGGTCTACAAAGCTTTTGTTGTAGGTTTGTAAATTCCTGCTGAGTGACCTGAGAATCAACTATCAATCATCTCAGGTGCTTCCCCCAAGGCAGTGCCTCCCTCCATTGGTATCTGCCTGTATGAAGCAGGACTGTGGAAGCAAAGAGAGGTCCTTGCTTGCTGTAGCATGAGCAGGACCAGTTGCACCCACAGCCAGCTGCCAAGAGAACGCTACTAAAAGATACTCTCAGTAATTACAGGAATGACATTGATTTTTCTCAATTTGGCTATATGTTTTATTGGTTATAACAATATTGAATAAAAAACCAAACCCACAGTTTGGGAAAGCCCCTTGCTCATTTGAGGCTGCAAACTGAAGGAACAGAAAAATAGTTATTGACAGTGAGTCTCAGCTATTTCACATCTCTGTCAGAGGGTCTGAAGGTGTGTTACACGTAGATATTTATGAGGACTTCAAAAAGGACACTTCAGTAGGTGTTTGAAGAACCAGCTTATTTTAGCAGTTGCTGTGAAGCCATAAAGCCATCAGGAGGCACAACTGCTTTGTTTGGGAAGCCAGGACAGCTGGAGAGGAGGGACATTTAAACTGCAGACAAGAGCCACCCAACCAGGGGCACACTGGCCAGTTTGAAGCAGCATGTTGCATTTGTGCCACAGGATGTAAGGACAGTGTGTTAGCTCCAGAAATGCCACTGGGCTCTCCCTGCATCTGTGTGGGCAGCTCCAGCCAGCCAGCAGGCCCAAGGAGACACATCTCTCAACATTTCATGAGTCACGAGTCACCACTGCTATGTAATTCGCCGTGACAGGCCATAATATTGAGATTACAAGATAAATTGAAGCATCTTAATTAAAACAACTAAAAGATTTAACCCCCAACATGCACAAGCCTTTTTCATAGTATCCAAGTCCTACAAAATACCAAGTATGAGGAAGAAATAATGGTCCACATTTACTCCCCTAAGTTATGTAGCACATGGCTGAGCACCACCTGGTGCTCAGCTGGGCTGTGCTGTTTAAGGGGTATTGTGAAATATCCATTAGTAAGGCCAAATATGTATTTATAAAACAACTGCTGCATAAACCATCTAATTAAGAGATGAAAAGAAAAACCGGATCTCAAAATTAATAACAACATTTTCCCCTTGTTTCCATTTCTCACTACCAGAAAACTGTTTCTTATTTTCCATATGTATATATCTGTGGTTTTATTCTTCACGCTAGAAATTTGTTTCTGTAACTAGTAAACTGCTCTAGTTTTCTCTCTCTTTTTTTTTTTTTTCTTAAAGAAGTAGCATGATTCATCAATGAATCAGGATTCATTTCAGAATTTGACTCTAAATGGGACTGTGTCCAAATGACAACAATAACCAGGGGATAAGAGTATAAAGCTATGCCAGAAATGTGTTACCAAAACAATCTAGTGAAAGAAATTAAAATAAACCCACAATAAATTAATAAAAACAGCATATCTATGCAGCTCGTGTCCTGGCAGGAGAAATATACTCTTGGATCACCAGATGCATGGTGGCTGGCTTGAGAGCTGGGATGGCACCCTCTGTGCTCAATTCCTTCCCTGTCCTGTGGGCAGGAATGGGCTTCCCAGCCTTTGGGGTGCTGGTGGCTGTGCCAGCCAGGATGAGGCAGGGTGACCTGTGATCCTGTGTGGCACTCAGCAGCACTGGATCCAGGGAGCAGGTGTGCAGGTGGCACTGGCTGTGATAGCCATGGGTAGGGAGCACTGGAAATCCTGTTCCAGCATACACCCTCAGCCCACTGGAGGAGCTGCTGCAACTCTGTGGACCCGGAAATCTTTAAGGCCTTGTAATTTACTGTTCCTTCCAATCTCAGACTCTGAACTTCTAAAAACATGCCCTAGGATGCCTTTATAGCCTTTAACTTGTGAAAAGGAAATTTTTTATCCCATACTCTGATTAACTCCATGCAAAATATTAACACACCAGGAAATATAGCATCAAATTTCATGTTAGAGGACAGTGCATGAGTAGTGAAAATATATAAAAAAGGCATCGTATTATCCAGGCAAGGACAGAAGCAGGTTCAGCGATGTAGTTTACAAGGAAAATGTCAATCAAAAGAACTAGACTATGAAAAAAATCTTCAGGATGATTAATAGGAAGACTGTAGCTGCTAAATCCCTCCTCACCTCACCATATGTAATCCTCATGTTCTACCAGAATTCATGAAATTGCCCTGTATTTATGTGGTTTTGAAAGCTGGGTGAGCTGGAGCTTGTCCCTAGCTTCAAAAGGTTGGATGCACTGCTCTACAATACCTTGTCATCTTCTTTTGCAGCCACTTAATATGACTGCATAAGGAAGAACATTTGTGTCTCATGTCTGTTGTAAGGCTAATCAAATTTACAGTTCAATTCTAGGGAGTTAATGCTATTGGGGATTTGGATGAGCTGAGGTTTGGTCATTACAAAATTTCAGCTGTGTTTAATGCTAGTTAAACTGCTTTATCATTCAGAAGACAGACTATAATTCTTCTTTAAAACTACTTTCCCCCCAAATAAATGAAAATATACTGCTACACTGTATTTTTCTCAGCTTGTATTTTTACAGCTATTTCTATGTCAGCAAATAGCAATTTCAGAGCAGAATTCATCTCCTGGGCTTTGCAATGCTCTTTTAAAAATACAGCAAACATACTCTAGTGAAATAAAAAATGGAGATGGTGTGTTTAACAGCTTGATTTCAATGTGCCTTCCCCATCAACCACACAATATGCAATGAAATTCCAATTGGTAATGCCAACATGGTTAAAGAGACACACATTTAGACTTAAAATGTACATTACGAGTGTTTGTATGTATTTTATATATTTTTTATGAGCATTTATAAAGTAGAATTATATTTCCATTGCAGTATTTTGTAGTTTTAATAGAGAACAGCTGATGGAGCCATTTATTACACCACCACAAGTGGGTTCTCAGAAAGATTTCTGGAGTACCTTAAAACCTAAAAAAACCACAGCCCTATAAAAACCTTACAGTTTCTTCAGCCAAATATTTAGAATGTACTTTTTTTCTTGGTCCACATTAAGATTCAGCTCCGTATCAGGTTGTAAAGAATTGGGCTCCAGCTGAAGAGCAGAATTGAAGTGGAAGAATTTCCAAAGGTTAGATGTAATTTGAAAGGTCTTATTCCTTCTCCTGAACTAAACGACTCCCTGCTCATAGCTGTGAGAGCATCCCATTGAGAGGCTCTACAGAACTACCTGTACTAAAACATCAGCCAGCAAAAATTAAATGTTTCCTATTCTTTGGACAGGATGTATGACATGAAACAAGTAAGTAATTCTCTAGTTATTTTAACTTCAGTTACACATTTAGAAGAGTTTTTGGTTTAAGGAACACTACTTTTTGTTTGTTTGTTTCTTTTAGGACAGCCTCTCTTTCCAGATATGCTGTGTTTGTTTTTCAATTTAAAAATGTGGAGCGCTTGAGCTTTTTTTTCAAGAAAAAGTTGATGTGCTCTGTATGTCATCTACAGGATACCTGCCTTGGAGTCATCTTTATACAGCAGTACAGGCACCCCAAAACCAAACCCCCTCAGAATAAAAGTTTATATTTTAAGTAACTACATTTTGTTTGGTGGTTTCACTGCAAATAGCAGTGCAGGACAGAATATATTCCCATATTGGCTTGCAGTGAAAGCCAAGATTTCTGAATCCAATTGTTGTTGGTTTTAATATTGTACCAACCTTTAAGTCCCAAAAGGCAAATTAAAAAAAAAATAATTTAGAACTGGGGCAACAGCAGAAACTAATACTATACTGAAAAACCAGTTTTCTTAACAGCAAATGCTGACAGCTTGATTCACATCAAAACCACCCTTAAACTTAATTTAAAAATTATTTAATATATAATTACACTTATGTTGTTTTCAGTGGTATCCAGATTAGTGTTATAAAAAGACCAGCCAGTGAAAACTGCAAAGGCAGTGTGAGACATGCTATACCAAGTATGTCACAGAGCACTTCAGTACTCCAAGAGGAAGGGATTAAGAGAAGATTAATTGTTTGTGAGTAATTTTATTTATAGTGTCATTTTGCCTCAGGAAGTTTTCATAGTTAGCCACATATCACCTGTTTCAAACTCAGTGAACTCCTAGAAGACCATGTTAACGATACTGTGAGTCTTAATGTAGAAAATGAGATATGTGAAATGCATCGTAGTGATCTTAGAGCAGCAGTGTAGCTCTCTTTTGCTATCATTAATAATAATGCACAGACTAAGTAATTCTTTGGAGGCAGAGACAGGTGAAGTGGCACACTGAATTACTCTACTAACCTTTCACCTTTGAAAAGAGTGCTCAAACCCAGGGCACGAGTGAAATGGAGTGCGGCAGCACTAATCCCCCTGTTTGTGCGGCAATAAAACGACCTCGCGGTTGGGAGCCTGATCAACACACGCGCACAAACTGGAACAACAGCCTGATTCAAGGCAGAACAAAGGGTGGTAGCAGGGCTCTGAATTGCTTTACACAGCCTACAAGCTGAACTACAATTTATTCCTGACTTTCACAAAATCACAGTTTCACCTATCCACATAGAATGTATTTAACCATCTGCGGGGCTCTTTGAAAGCCATATAGAAGAATGGTAAAGTGATCAATAAAACACTGTATTAAAAAAAGAGAACAAATAAAATTAATTGCTTCAATAAAGAAAAATGGTTGTCACTAGAGTAGAAAGGAGCAAATTCTAGAAAGATGAAATGTCTACTAGGAAAAAAGTCAGTGAAGCTAATATTAATTTTAGAAATTATAATTCACAGTAGAAACCATACAATACGACATATAATGAAGTCTGCTTCTCATTTCAGGAACCAGTTTTGCAGGTATGTCTGGTCACTTCTCAACATTCAGTAGAAACATTCTAATATATATAGAAAGAAAGTCAAGTGGTCTTACAGTGGTGCCTTAGCTTCCCATCTGTAAAGCTGGATTAAAGCTTTTCCATCACACAGGCTAAAAACTGCAAGGTATCTGGATACTTTCATAAATGTGGCTGTACAGATGTATATCACAAAAAGACTGCTCTCCATGACTTGACTCTAAATTTTGAGCTCTGTAGAATTGCTGGAAACACGTTTGACTTCTGTAGATTTGCACAATGATTGCAGCTACACAAATATTAAGGCATACGCGACTTGATTACGATGTCCAAACTGTTCTCTGGAGCAAAAATGTTACCTATCTTCAAAAATAAAAGAGCTCTGCAAATCTAGTTTAGGAAACATCCATTTACTAAAATATCCATTTTGTAAGCATGGAGGGAGAAATTCATTCCTCTCTCTAGACTTGAGTTTGATTGCTTTCAGGCTACCTACCACAGACTTGTGTGAAATATGAGGCTGCCTAAGAAAAAGATGTTTCAGAAATAAGGAGTATTATCTGGCCCAATTTTATTAACGCAGCTCTTAAAGGAAAGTGTTGGCAGTGATTCATCTCTGTATCTTGCCAAGGGATATCATTCTTATTTAAAGAGAAAGATTTTTTTCAGTCTTCAGTTTTTAGCAGGATTTCTATAAACTTCACTGGCTGACTGGGAGTTAGCTGAGGCAATCATGGATCAGCGAGGCACAGTGTACTGATCTTGAAGAGTTGTCTTTCATTAAGGAAGAACATGCACCTATTAGAAGTGCCAGTATGCTGAAACAATTAAAATTCTGAAATAACACACTTCACTTTGATGCCTGGATGCGTCTCAGTTTAAAAGCATAGACACAGTAGCAATGTGTCTGTTAATAATAATGAATTCAATTGAGAAGCAGTCATTGTTATTAGACAAAAAATTAATAAAAAGGTGTTAGTAACTGTAGAACTTAATTTGAAAGACATTGCATGGCATGTGGTTTGATAAAATTTGAAGAAGTTACAGGAATATGCATTTACCTTGTGGAAGATGGCTGTGAGTGGATAATAAGAAAATCACAGTCCTCGGATCTCAAGATGCTGTCAAGCAACCAAAATGCTGAGACCCATAATTGAACTGGCTTTTATCCATAGGGTCATAACTGTATTTTCAGAAAAGCACCATGGATGTGATTTTTTTGGTGTGTCTGAAGACTCACTGAGAGAGAGAGAGAGAGCTCTTCTGTAGGAATGCTCCTGTGTTTGGCATTTCTTCCATCTAAAGATAACGGAACCAGTTTTCTTCTGGATTTGTGCCTCCTTATTTCCCACTAATCACCTCCTCTGGAAAGGATTGACCTATGGGTTTTATACATCCTGAACAAACAGTTTAACCCCTAAGCAACTGTGGGTAAAGCTCTTCTCTGTGACCATGCTTTGTGCGGTGTTAGACATCCTATAATCACATGTATCAAAGATAGATTGCTCTGCAAGAAAACCAGGATGGGATCCACTTACCGTGTGGATTCCCACAGGACAGGGAGGAGAGGAGGTGTTACTGCATGGTCTGGTCTTTTAGACACTGAGAGAAAAAACAGTCCTAAAGCCATCGTCACTCTTAGAAGAGTGTTTAAATGTGAGCAATATCAAAAATCTTCAACTGAAACATACCCCTTTTAGGTCAGATGCAGGAGTCATCTGAATCCTGTTCTTGAATCAATCCCTTTTTACCTTTACTGCAATTCATCTCTAGAAAATAGAAGAGCCTACATATGTTACGAATGGTGCTTATTTTGGTTTAATCTGATTTTCCCCTTCTCGTCTTATTAAATCTCATTATTAATTTGTCAAATTTAAATCCAAATCTCATTATTAATTTGTCAAATTTAAATCCAAAACTGCTATTAAGAATCCCATAAAAATGTCAAAAGAATACAAGAGGCCTTTATTTACAAAAGGCGGGGTTAGTGAAGAATTTTATCCCTTCTAAAGGCCTACTAAATAAAACTCTTTCATAGCCCAGGGCCTGAAATCCCTTGGCAAGTTGAACATCCATTGGAACAGGAATAGGAACTTAGATGTGCCTTGCATGAACACACCTCCTACTGTTACCCACTAACACAAAAAACAGTCAGGCCTCTCCATTCCCTATCTATACAGGCAGTGACTGAGGAATCAGTGGGTGAGTGAGAAAATAACCCCATTTTAGCAACCAAGCGGACCATTCACTTCTTGTTCAACTTCAGAACATGAATATAATTATGCCTAATTATGACCAGGTTCTAATAGGACTGAAAGGAAAACGAATAATTAGCACTCATCATGTAGGCAAGTTTTGCTCCTGGATTAGTTGCAATGAAGTTACATGGCAATGCTGAAAAAAGATTGAATTTGTGATATTTTACAGCAATATTTTCATATTTAGGAACAGTTAAAATAACTTTATTTGGAAATCTTATCTTTCCTGCCTGAGGGGTCACATTGACTCCACTGGCATGCCTGACTAAATGATAATCACTCTGCAGAATGATTTCAGGCATTGGCGTAAAGAGTCCTAAGACTGAGCCGTAGAAAAAAGCTGTACAAGGTAGAGATGAAAAAGACACGGAAGGTCATGAAGGAATTCCTTTTACTAGTATAATATTGTGCCTTACAGTAAGTTCTACTTTCATGCCACTTTATACAGCCACTTTATCTAATCAATACTATAAAAACCCAAGCAATGAGGATTCCAGCCCTTGAGAATTTTCTGAAATCTAATTCATCTTGGAGTTGCAAATGCTCCACTCCACACACAGAAGGGCCTTTTCCTAAGCCTTGTACAGATGGAAAATTCTACAAAAAATTTACTAATCAAAGCTCTATTTTTGTATCCCACATGAATATGAAATCTTACAGTACAGCCCATCCTTAAACTTGGGACAATTGCACCATATATTTTGGTATTTAAGTAGCTGTCTACGACTCCATCTAATGCACCTGAACTTAATTTGCTGTGAAAATAGGGATTCTGAAACACACGCTGCACATAATTTGTTTTATTTGTTGCCTTTGATTGATCTGCAAAACTGTAAAAAACAAACAACTGTTTCCTCCTCCCCTGCTGAATAATGTAGAAAATTAGCCATGCAAAATATGAAAGACATGTCTTGCAGTGGTGTAAATCATCTCTGAAGGTAGAATCTGAATGACTCAGGAATACTAATTTCTGAAATCTTACTCAAGAAAGTGAGAGACTAAATGATTTAATAGCTAACATATCCAGGACTATAAATTTTGCTTTTCAGGACTGACTCTACATTCTTACTGGGAATCTGTTAGCCAAATGTAGCAGGCTTCTTTTCAGGAGCTTAAAGAATGTGGAGCAGTGTGATTTCTATGGTGAAACAAAAATAATTATATTTTAAGAACAGGAAGAATTAGTCTTAAAAATAGTTGTGCTAATTAGGGTCCTGAGGGTGGTTCTTAGGCAGTTAGAAATGTATGGCAAGAAATTTGAATATCTGTTACTGCCTTCATTTTAAAAAAGGTACACAGGAAAAAAGAAAAACAACAAACATACAAAACAAAACCCCACTTAGTAAAATGGAACAAAGTCTAAATGAAAAATCTAGAGTACAAAAGCTCAGCAGGACTGATGCCAGTTTATTTCATCTGAGATTTGAGCCATTTGTACTAACTGGGAATAATGAATATTAGATTAAATTATTCTGAGATTAGAAAATACATGTGATGTCTGAATTTTTTTATTTTCTATTTATTTTTCCTTTAAATATATACAATTCTAATAATGATAGGCCTAGAAGTGATGTATCTACTTCATGGGAAAAAAAAAAAGATTCCAATGAAATTAAAGACACATCTGTATTGGCAGACAAAACCTGCATGAAACAAAGAAAATACATTTAATGACTGTAAAATATTAGAGTGTATTTTGAAAGGCAGTTTACTTTCTATCTTGGAACTCATTCAAATTAAGCTAGAAATCTATATATTATATAGGAGAAATAGCTAAGAGCTTTATTTAAATACTTCACATTGTTAAACATTTAATGTTGACTTATTTTGGTCTCGGTTCACACAAAGATTTATTATGTGTATGCACTAAATTACCTGTCTTCTTTCTGAGGTAATGGGCATAGGAAACCACCACTGGTAGTATTTTAAATTACACATGTTTATTGGAAAGAAAATGAATTGTAACCCTTTTTATCTGCAGCATCCATCACTCATGCATTTTCTCAAGTACTTTTAATTTAATGATGGTTGAGCCTAAGCTTAAAGAAACTCTGTGTTTCTTGAGCAGAAATCAACAAACTTTTAAAAGCCCGGTATATATATTTATCATATTGCTTTTATAAGTTTCATGCAAAAAAAAAAACAAAGCAACCCCAAAAGTCAAGCGTGTATTTTTCCAGCTTTACTTCCATTTTGTGATAAGACTGTACTTTATATGTTCTAGAAACCTTTTTTGAGGAATAATAAAAATGAGGAACAGTTAAGTGTTGTGACAAGACTCCTTTTTCTTATGAGTGCCAGTTACATCCCTTTACACTTATTTCTTGTCACAGATGTACAAAGCCTCTTTGCTGATTTGGATTTTAGTCAATCTCCGATTTAATCAGATGCCATTTAATAAACTGATGGTTGGGTATTATTATGTCTGAAGTTCAATTTTTCTCACATCTCCTTAAGCAAAAACAAATTAGGAGCAGAAACATTATTGAGAAGGACAAGAAATCATTAATAGCATGGTCAAACCTTTTCCATTTAAGGAATGGTTGAAATCTAAGGTGACTTCTTTGAGAAGGAAAAAGGCCCACAAAATAAGATGTGACAGGTAATTTGGCAAAGAAGATTTAAAAAGGAAAAAGTGGTCGTGCTTATCTTTCCCATAGTAAGAAAGGAACACAAACAAAACCCCAACACATTTAGCAAAAGTTAAAAGGAAGGAGATGCTTCCTACACCAAACTGGTAAGCACACACAAAAAATACAGTGTTGGAATACTAGAAGGTGATTTAGGAAACTCAAAAAAGAATTAGAAAAGTCAGTAGCCACACACTACCTGAGCTACCACTGCAAAGGCTGTACTGCTCATGCTTCAGCACATAATCTGATTGTTAGCTGTGGCTAGGAGGGAATTTCCTCTCCTGCGTATTACTGTGTGAGTAAAGTGCTTTGAGGGATTTTTACACTTTTCTCTGAACCACTGAGGGATGAGCAGTTGCAGGCAATGTACCTGACTCAATGAGTAGCACTGGTTTCTGCTAGAGAATGACTGTACTCCTTCTAGTCATTATTCTTTTCAGAGTTCCAGATATATTAGAAAAAAAAAAGGAACAGGGTAAGTGCGTGTGTGACTGGCATCTGGAGCTATAGCTAATGACTGCATCATGCCTTGGATACCACAAAATCCAGATTTTATTTTTAAAAAATAATCTCTACCATTTGCTTTCTAAATTACATAAACCCACCAATTTTCTTATGTAAATATTTCCAGACACTTTTCAGAAAAAAAAAATTATTTAAACAGACTGTGGACTTCTGAAACCATAATGGGGGGTTTAAAACTAAGTATTTCTAAACAATCTTACTTCTATAGTTGTGTTAATCTTTTTAATGATGTCTTGTGAGCTTTGAATAGCCTAAATCTAAACACACTAAAAGCCTCTATGCTCACAAATAATGGTCTTCTACCCATAAGGTGTTGTCAAAGTACAACTGAAAAGAGCAATGATTTAGGCCAACATCAATAGTAATCCTGATCCAAGCCTCCTCCCCCTGCACACATAATTAGGAGATATTCCAAGACATATTTTCCTGAGAACTACTAAAGGGATGACAGTTCACAAATGTTTTTCCTGCTGTTATAATAATCCCCACAGTCATGAGTTCACGTTGAGGGGACTTAGTCAACTGATAAGAACAAATCTTGTAACAGTTTCATCAGCTTTTCATGGCAAAGGAAATTAATTCTATTTCAGTGCTTATCTATATGCAATTTTCATAATGTGCTGCTGCATTTCTTGCATTTACATCTGTTTCATTTCATGTTTATAGATCATGTCCACAGAGTTTAAGACATATAGGTGTACATGTCTGCAAATATTTAAAGACCAGATGTACAGCAAGTCTCTTCCTGGCAGTGCTGAGAGGCTCCTAGTGAGACTTCAGATGTATAAATCCCATGGGAAGTACTGAAAACCCTGCCAGCTGTCAGCCAGCAGCTTTAGGTGCCTAAATGCCTTTAACATATTGGTACTGTGTGTTCAGCTCAGAATATGAGAAACCGTAAGTGATTCAAACTATAGAATAGAAGTTGGTGTTGTACACACACTACAGCATAACTGGCACAGCACAGGATCTTTTAAAGGGAATGGGAAGAGAAAGCACTGATAAACTACTTAGAATTTGTAAATATCAGCTCTAGATTCTATGATATGATCAGTGCAAATACGTATATTTACATATGTAGCAGGTTCTGCAGAACAGGGAGGGGAACATACAGTATTTATAGATAAACAAGTACTTTCTTGCAAAAAGAACTTTGTCGCAATTGATGGGATCGCTTTGCTCATATTTTTCCCGTGACAACCCCACCTCTAACGAAGTCATTCTGCACTCACTGAGAGCAGAACAAAATCCATCAGTTTTACGCTGCATTTTCCTTTCGTTCTCCCTTAGGACAACTTATTAGGATGGCCTTTATGCAGAACACCCATTTGCTCTGCTCAGCAGCACCGAGGCAGCAGAGCAACCACACACTACATTTTGTCTTTGCTAAGCCAGAGCCTCCAGAGTGAGCTCATTTCATTTGGAGACGACTCACAGCAGAGATGTAAAAAGGAGCAGAAAGGTTATGTTGCAACATAGAACAAACCAAAAAACATTACTCCCTGAATTGATGCATCACTGCTTTAACTTTCATTTACTGTGTGTTACTTTTTGCCATGCTTGAATGACCTGGCATAGAGTATTTTCCTGCTTCAGATACAAAGAAAGCATTTTCCATTGTGCTGAAACAGCCCAGAAACCTGCCCACTTCCCGACAGAGTACAGTATACAAACTCTGAAGAAAAGAGAAAAAACAGCTCCAAGCTAAAGAATATAAATAATCTCAGACAACAGAGCAATTTCATTGTTTACACGACCCTCTGTTGCTTACAAAAAGGATATATGGGAAAATGAGATTGTTTTGTTGTAGGTCTGATAGTACTGTGTTGTGACATTGCACCTGGTAGCCTGTGGGTGCCAGGAAAGAATCAAAGTAGCAGGGCTTAGCCAGTCTCATAAAACTGGACAAATTGTTTTACCAACTTAAAAGTATTTCAGTTGTTTTCCAGAATATTCATCACATTTGAAAAATCTACTCAAATATGGATTATTAAAGAATAAGTATTTATTATTTTAATGAGTGTTTATAATGAGTACTTATAATTTTCCTATCTTCTATATGTCTTGAAAAAAATGTTCAAGAAGGAAATAAATTTTCACTAGAAATCACAACAGCATATACTTGGGCACAGTAAAGTCTAAGAGTCCTTTTTGATAAACTGAACAGAGCTGATAAATGCTCAATGAGGACGAAAAAATTCAGATTAGATTCTGAAGCAGTTTTTGATAGCAGCAAAACGTGCAGATTATGGCTTTAAGGAAAAAAATTACAAGAATGAGGAAAATGAGAAATGGCTCATCCCTTGAATTTGCTGTCATCCAGAGTTTCTAAATTCATTTCACAAGTGGGGGTGAGGGGAAAAGAAGGAATGATAATTGGGAAGTCTAAAAAATTGCAGGAGGAACATCTGATGTGAACCAGCACTGACAGAAAGCAGCCTCTGCTATGGGGAAGCAGCAGATGAGGAGGAACATGGTGCATGCTTCCTGCTAGATTGGGATTTATGGAATAACAGAGAGAAAAGAAGATACATCCAGGCTGCTGGGTAGTGAGGAGCACGGACCTGTTCTTCATTACCCAGGGCTGGGGAGCTATTTTAAAGCTCGAACATGGAAGCCAAATAACAGAGCTGTGACCACAAGTCAGCCAAATTCCCACTCAGAGCCAAATGCTCCAGCATGGAACAGATTTTATTATTACAGCTATGTTACATTTTCCTTTATTAAGATGCCTTGGATTTATTTTTAAACTTTTTTTTTGGACAGGCTAGTGTTTTCAAGTATCTCAGTAATTCTGAAAATAGATCTTTTTTTATTGACACAGTGGACCTCTATTAGTGTATTAAAATGCATGATGGTATGGCTGGGGCTTTGCTAACTGAAGAAGCAGAGTTATTCCTGTGGAATCTGATGCATCGGCGCACACTCGGTTTGTAAGTGGCCGTGGCAATTCTGGCTCTTGGTGCCCCTGTGCCACAGATGATCAGCCCAAAGCAGTGTCAGAAGCATGCAGTGTGTCAGTGGGCATCAAAGTTTGGCAGCCTCACTCCAACTCCTGGTGGGAGATTCATTTTCCTGAGAGGGTTTAAGTGAACCTACTTCCCTTTGTGTGGGGTGTGCAGAAGACAATTCTACGGGTATTGTATTGTATATTGGGTATTCCCAGTATTTCTGTCAATACCCGTCAATACCTTATGCATATTCATAGAGATTGTGGAATTGCTACAAACAAACATTTGGATGAAGCTTAAGTTTCCCAAATGCCAACACAAACTCAAAATGTGGAGGTGCTCAAAACCTTCTAGACAGCAGATCCATCCATGCTGCACTTGGAGGTACAAACCCTGGCCAGAGCAATTCCAACAGCTGGCTTTGGGGATGGCTGCTGATGGCAAACCCGCCAAGGGACAGGGCAGTGGCATTGCAGCAGGACACCAACTTCCCTCCAAGAATGTATACTGCTGTCTGAAAGGGAAATGGGCTGAGAAATCGCTAATTCGGTTCCTTCCCTTGCATGTTGTCTGATTTAAATCTCCACACCTATTCCTGTTTTGCAAAGGTTCTGGAAACAGTAGCAATTCCAGCAGCTTTGTAGCAGGGTAAATATCGTTCAGGCTTTTATGGCTTTTAAGCTTATGTTGAAAAGTCACTCTCCAAAGTGCTGTTTTAGATCCCATTGAGGATCAAAGATATGCATTAAATTACACTATTGAATCCTTTTCTGCAAAAGATGACAGAACTGGGATTTTATATCCTCAGCAACAAGAGTATAGAACCTTGCACACCCTTAGGAAAATGGTAAGGGGGAAAAAAAAGAAAAAAGAGAAAATAAAAAAAAAGAATAATGTAATAATTGAATCTCATCTCTAAAGTTTCTGAAATACCAGCACCTTCATGCAGGTGTATGTAAGGGTGTTAATATCTTTTGGCAGAAAATTTAGGCAGACCTAAATCATGCCAAACCACACGGATAACTTGTAATTGCAACAGAAAAAGAGCAATAGCATGTTATCCAAAATTGCCTGTTATACCTACTCTGTGATAAAAACAAAGAAGATTCTGGGGAAGATAAAGGCAAAATGTAAGCATGACTCATATGAAGAAAGCCTAAAATCATGTCTCATGTGCCTTAGTGAGACACTTAAAGATCCCCATAACCTTAGGATCTTTGACTTTGCTTATCTATGCTTAGATAAATGTAAGTCATTAAAATGCACAGCCAGATTACTTCATGTGGGTTAACAAAGTATGAAACCCTCTAGTAAATTCATGATTCATGGCAGTACTTGTAAAAAACAGCACATTCACTTCTAACCGGGGTACAATATATTTGAAAGCCACAATGTACGCTGCAGAGTTTTTTAACATAAACCGTCTACTTTTCAGATGTGCTGAGCAACTGCAACTACGATAAAAATTGATGGGTCTCACATCAAAGTAATGCACTGCTACTTGTCCAACTCATTTACTCTTATAAGTACATTTACTGTGAGGACACGCACGCTTCAGCCTCAAACTACGTTCACAGCAAACGTTACATGTAACACCAAACAAACTGCCTCACACCTTCCGGTGAGTTTAAATGGTAACACGACAAGCAGCCTTACACTGCTAAGATAATACATGACTGAAATACCTGAGAGCAGAGCAACCAACTTGACTAGTGCTGACCCCAGTGAAGTGGGTACTGCAGGAGTTGTTTGGACATTTCCTTTGCCAGAGGTTAATACCCTTTTCTAGCAAAAGCTTTTTCTTTCCTTCCCCCTCCCCCCCCCCCCCCCTTTTCCTTTCTCCACCATTTCACTCAATTGGGTTAAAAAGCAGACAAAGAGTGAAAATGACAGGGCTAAGACAGAAATAACCTTCAGTGGGGCTGCCAAGTGAGATAGGCACATCCAACAGGGAGCAGTAAATGTTTCCACCCGCATGACGGTGATGATGAGCAGGTTAGTCTGTCTAGCTGTGCCTCATGCCCCAGTGAACTCCCAGAGCCAGGCGCATTCAGGAAGGGTGAGTGCAGTGAGGATGAGCAGGGGAACAGAAAGCCTCTTTCACAGAAGGAGGCTCATAGACACAGGTCTGGTAGTGTGCAGCAAATAAAGGCAATGAGGAAAGAGGATGGTTCTTCATTAGTACACTGGGAGTGAAAACCAGGAAAATGGTCACTTAAGCTATAGGACAAGACTTGCTTAAAAACGAGCAGGCATAAAATTCCTGTGAATCATGTCAGGTTAGGAATCAGGCAGAAGTTTCTAGAGAGCAAAGCAAGTGAGGCTCTGTAGAGCCCTTCAGCAGTTACCCTGTCTACAGCTGCCATCCAAGTGTTCAGCTAATGTTTGTGGGGAAGCAGTATCGTGGCTGCTCACATCTCAGTCTGCCACTCTCATCCTCTGTGTGCACCCGGTGGCACATCCCCATTGCAGGAGCTCACAGAAGGGCATGGCTGCACGCAGGGAAGAGGGCCAGGAGCACCAGCAAAGCATTTGGGTCCAGAATATCATTTGAGGGATAAAATCCCCACTGACCGTGGAACTTGCATGTGGGAAAAATGGTAAGGAGCCAGAGCCAGAGGATGACACCAAAAGGGAAGAGGATGGTGTGAGGGAGAGGTAGGCTTTGTTCTGATGTTCTGGTCAAGGCTTAGCTGTGTGTTAAAAGCAGACATGATTTGATGTTAAGACTGTTAAAACATCAGGGATAATCAGGCCAGCCAAGTTCAGATTTTGAATGTGAAAAAGGAAGCTGTGCAAAGAAAAGTGTTGCAGTGTTACAATTTATTTTCTCTGAGGTATTTGCAAATGATATTTTTCCTGGGGCTCAAGAACCTTTGGCAGGGCCAGGATGGCAATGATCAACGGAGAAAAATAAACATTCTAACCCAGATCAGCATCACCAGCTCTGTAACTATAAAAAATAATTAATTTGCTTAGCACTTCAAACTTAGTAAAATACAAAATCTCAGGGGCCATCTGCACTTGAAAGCTCTTTGGATTAAGGGAGTGTGGGAATTTACACTCCCCAGGCTCTGCTTGAACATTAAAGTATAGTTGATTTTTACTCCAAGCAAGACAGGTTTTCGTAACTTAATACATTTTCAAAGTGGGGACTGTCCGCACATGGAGTTACTCTGAAATAACTAACTGCCCACATAGGCCAGCCCTAGCAGCTAACACTGGAAGCAGGCATTTTCAGCTCTCAAGCATAGAGCCTATAAACATTCACTCACTCCCTCACTCACTCACATGCTCCGTTTCACACAGGTGAATGATCTATCAGGTCTTGTGGCGTTGCTCATGCACATACCAAAGTATTTACAGGACTGGAGCCCTGCTTTGTAGAAAGGGATGTGTGCTGTGGCCTCAAGTGCCAATTAAAAGAAAAATACTAATCCCTGGACTGGATGCTAGTGTAGCCCACCATCTTTCCCATCCCTCTGATACATTTGGCTCTCTCACACTCCCAGATAATGCACACGTGTTCAGTCATACACAAACCCTATGACACCCCTTCCCCCCATTGAGAAAGTCAGCCAGCTGTTTCAAAATTCAGGCGTTTCATTATCACAGTTTACTGGCTGATACTGCCAAGCAAAACAGAGACAATTAATAATAATCAGGACTGAAGGGTCTGAGACAGCTTATGAGTAAAGGATTGTATTAGTTGTTTAAAAAGGACGAACTTGCTCCTGCCTGGAGTGATAGGGAACAAAGGGTGGTGATGTATAACCAGGGAGGAAAGAAACTCTCTCCGTGGCTTTTGTAGATTACTGTGTGAATGACAGGAGCGGCAGGAGCAAATACCTCTTTTCATTTGCTCAGCCTGCTGGAGAAGAATAGCAGCGCTTGCCAATGAAGCTGCAGCTGTGCTTCAGCGCCGTTTAATCACTGTGTATGACTGAGGGTTAATTAGCTGCCATTCTTACTCCTATTTGTTGTTCTAATGAAGATTTGCATAAATGTAAGAGTAGGGGGTAACTGATACTTGATTCTTCCCTTCAGAGACCAGGGTGGAAGACTTGCCTATCCTAAGTGTTTATGTTTGTGGGAGATTCAATGTTGCATTTCCTTTTGACCTGATCTGCTTCTGGCTGATGAATGGTGAAAAAAGAGTTCAAAGTTGCTTATCAAATCGAGACTCCTGTTGTGTTTCTGCCTTTAGAAAGGGTCAAACTAGTTAGATGAAGAGAGGACCAAGGGATTAGAAAATTACTCGCAGCTGACAGAGAGGAAAATACATATATGCATGTTTCTGCAGCTACTTATGTGTACATATATGTGATATATTTCAGTGATATATGTAACAGTGACCTTTGTTTCTTTCTTTCTTTTCTTTCTTTCTTTCTTTCTTTCTTTCTTTCTTTCTTTCTTTCTATCCATCCATCCATCCATCCAATGGCAAGTAACCAATAATTTTTTAATGATAAAATGTCACCAAAAAAATGGGACAGGCAGTACAACTGCAACCTATTAGGCAATATGACGAAAAGTAAGCACTTGTATACTTCTGCAAACCTTCTGGTGTACATCACTAACATTCAAAGTTCACTTTTAAATAATAAGAGTATCTAGCATGAAACAGGCAATTTCCAAGGAAGGAGAAAATGACTCAGCAGTTCAAAAATACCTGCCATCAGTGCCTTGTGAGAGTGGGGTACAAATTAAGAAATTGCGTTAATTTATCAAAAAAAGGAAAATGTTATCATGAAGCAGTGACAAAATCCAAAACTGCTTCATAATTAAAGAGAAGATTTGCAAACGAAGCATCATAAAATACTTTTGTTTACTATGGTCAGGACAATGCTTATGGCTCCTAACTGAAAGAGGCTAAATGGAAGAACTTCTCATTTTTGGTATGTTAACTTGTTGTACATAATAGTACAGTGCAGGTAACTGTTTTCAGTGTTCCTCTTACACACTTGGTATGCTAAAACTGTTGTTTGGCAGCATCTGCAAGGATTTAAGATTGAGAGGGCAGAAGCAGTGAATTTCTAAATTTCAAATCACTGCTGGAAACTGTCCTGCTTTCTAGATGACTGTATCCCTCCAAAGAGAGGTGACCACAAGGGAGCACGTATTTACCATCCGTTTCTCAATCTCTACACAGCTTTGCAATGTCTCTAGCCCTTTACCTGGTCTCTAAGACACATGAGCAAACATTAATTTGTGTTTTTTACACTTCTGTCATCTATCTGCCTGACTACCTACAGACACTTCTTCATATTTTTGGCCAAACACTAACAGAAATCAATCTTTCATAGACGTTAGCAGAGAGCATTCAATCCACCTGAAATAAATGTGCCTAAAATGGTAACACTCTATCACTCCACTCTCCAGCTGAAAGGAACACCACAGGTTTCAGTGTTCTATACAGTAACAAACCCACATGAAAATAAAAGCAGTCAATCACTTTTTTACCCACTCTCACCTTGAGTTTTGAAATATTTCAATATTCTATTACAGCTTTCGATTCAGCCCCTGACTATGCCAGAATCTCACATTCTGCCCTTTTCAAAGCAATTTTTAGTCCTTTGGGCAAATTAAAAATAATACTGAAGTGTAGAATAAAAAACAAACCAGCAACAACCCTCATGACATATAAACAGATCACATAATTTTTCTTCAATGATTCTTTAGTAATTTCTACATACTGTCCAAGGCTACAGTCAGAATTATGCATTGGTAAATAGGGTAAGAGAAAGTAGAAATTACAGATCTAATGGTCAGTGGCATAAAACAAATCTAAGAGAGCTGAGGGGAGAGGTTAAGTGCTATGCTAGTTAATAAGAATGACAGCTTGCTTTGAATACTCATGCTGACTGCCCAAGATATTGAATAAACCTCATTTAAACCAATTTTCATTATTTGTAGAGTCTGCGTTAGGCATCTATCATTGTCACTGCTATTAATATTCTTTTCAGAGACCACATTATCAGCATATTTAAATGAAAGCTTTCCTTTTCAATATTTATTACCTCATTAATATTTCTTGGTAGTAATATCCTGGTTGTAATATCCAAATTAGTGCATACTAAGGTATTTTCTACTGATCAAACTTTCTGAATTAAAAAAAAAAATTATTCTCCAGTACTAAAACTGCACTTGTGCTCCTGAAATTCTGCTTTCTTTTTATACTATTCATATGAATGGCATTTAAAATTTACATTTTTGTATTTTTTCAGTAGGTACCAGTAAAGCAGAGCGCATCTTAGTGAGCTGACCAAATGTGAACTACGAATGAACGAGGATACGAAAGTTAATTCGTCTTACCCGGGTTACAGTCTGTGAGGAGGGAGCAGATGGAGAGGAGAACTTTAGAAATGGTTAGCGCTGGACTCCAGTTGTCTTTTAAAATGTCCAGGCAGATGACGCCTTGGCTGTTAATGTTACAGTGGTAGATCCTTGTCCGGAACGTTACCTGCAAAGGACAGCGTGTCTAAGTACAACAGCATTCAAGCCAGTAATTACACAATTACTAAGCAATGAAAAATCATAGGAACAAACACACTCTGCTTTCCAGGCTAAAATGACAGTACTCTGCTACTGCTGGTTAAAGACTGGGCAAGACAAAATAAAGGAAATAAACTCTGCCTCTTGCATCTGTGAAACTGGTTTGTGCAGGCTGAGAATGGGACACATTTACTGAGCTTCCTCTTGCCTTGGTCTCATCAACCTCCTTATTTTGTATATGGCCAAAAAAAGCTATTCCAGCCCCTGATCTGGACAATGTTCGTAACTCAGGTCCACAGCTCTTTCACACTTTGAAGGGAGTCAGAACAAGACAGATTCTACTGTCTTCATCTGTTCATCATTTGACACGATAGATTAAGCTGTAAAAAAAATGTGGAGGCAACACAGCAGTGACTCCTGAAAAAATTGAAGTGAAATATTTTTGCGAAAGGCTGCTCAGAAAAAATGCTTTTATTTCCAAATTTGAAGTTACATTTTTATCAGCAGGATTGTTTACAAAACTTTATGGGGTATTTTGGTAGTTTATTTTGATGATTTCTGTATCCATTTTATATTGTCTTTCAGGCGATCCTATAGGTAACAAACCAAGGAGATCATTCTAGCCCAGAATAATGTCCTTCTTCTTCCAGTTTAAGACACAGGCTTTTTATTTTAAAAGAAGCTCAACTATGAAAGTTCACTTCATAGTTCAGAATGGATGCTGGGGCTACTGGATAAGAAGGGTGAAGAAAACACCTCATGGAGTTGATCAAGGACTAATTTGTCCATCAGTTCTACCCAAATGACACGTCCAACCAGATGGTTTCAATTACATGTTCATAAAATCTAAAATTAAGACGTAGAATTTCAGACAATCTACCTCACCAGCAACAGCCCTGCCAGCAGAGGGGCTGGGCAGGCAGGAGACAACAGCAGGCAAAGCGCACCCTGACTCAGGGGGAAGCTGTGCTCTTCACTCCACTTGGACAGTGCTAATGTAAGCTGGGAGTGCTCACACACCCATCCCTGCCCTACCACAGATAAACCCGTGTCTGGAGAGTAATGCAGACTGATGACAGGTGTACTCCTCTTCTGATTTTCTTCAGTATCAGAGATCTCAGTGATCTGAGTGGGATTATCAGGCCACTTAGCAAGCAGAAGAGAGAATACAAGTGAAATAACACGGTACCTGGTTTACTTCTATTAAAAAAAAATTTAAAAAAATAATTCTCAAGCACACTGAAAACCCCTGCCCCTTTGGATTAAATCAAGAAGCTTTGACAAAATAATGGAAAGAAAAGGTAGTAGATTTATGGTATTAAAACATTGCATTCAACAAGAAATACTTTTTCTCCTAAGTACTTTTCCACATAAATCTGAAAAAATGCTTTTGGAGACAATTGTCATGCACCAGTGAGTTCTGTACCAAAGAACCCTACTAAGCAAGTTCATTAGTTTTTAAATGCACCTATATCTCAAGGTATTGCTAATTAATAGGATAATCTGACAGTTTGCCACTCCATACCCTAAATATTTGTCGGTTCTTTCATTTTTCCGCTTCACTTGTGGTTTTGCTTATTGCTTCCCAGCCTAAGTACTTCACTTCTGGGACTTCTATGAGAATTTAAAATACTTCTGGCACAATTATCTCAATTAATCCAAACACTACAGCCAGATGATCTATTTTCTCCCCCTCATTAGAAGCCCAAGCACATTCAGCATTTGGAGGGAAGGAAGTCTTCTGCAAGATCAAGGAAGTTTTTTATTTAAATAATTATCATTTGGTGATAAAATTAAATGTTTGTCTTCAAAGGGAGGCTATTTTGTACAAGGAAGGTTACCAATGCACAAAGGTCATAAATGACCTTACACAAGCTGCATGTCAAAAGTGTCCAGAAAGGGAGATGGTGTGGAGGACCATCCCATGAATTGTAGGTGCTCATTAATTCCCCAGGCAGATTAACTCCAGGAACTTTTATACTCCAGTTAGAAGTGAATCAGTGACTGCTTCCTAGCAGGATGTCCCAGGACTCAGGAAAACACCTGCTTAATTTTAAGTACTGTATGCTAACTTTTCAGTACACTGTTGGAATAAAGTTTATGTTTAAGTATTTTACCTCAACAAAGGTGCTTCCCTATACTTCCATGATGAAAAATTTGAGGACTTTATTCAGTGGCATCTAAATACACTGAATAATAAGATATGTGTGATCTCACTGAATGTGGGGGAAACATTGACGCCATTGCACAGATTAAATTATACCCTCTAAAATATTCATAGATGGGTCAGTCTGAGCTTGTAACCTGGTTCAGAGAAGGTCATCAATCTGAGTCTGTATTTTAACATGTAACTGTTTTGCTGCCAGCAGAGAGGACAGGCGCCGCCACACGTTCCCGTGTCTCAGCTGCTTCTGAAGCACTGAAGCAAGGACACTGGGAATTTGGCAGGATTCAGAGCCACTGAGATGAACGGAGGTAGTTCATGTCTTTCGTAAACTGTTCAACACTCCATTGCCATCTCAGGCTACCTGGTGGATAAACGTACGTGGGACGACACCCGTTTGCAGTGGAAGGCCATTTTTAGAAAATGCTTAGACTTGACACATAGCATTTTTTCACTGTGAGCGCGTATTAAACCTGTGACATTGAGAAAGGCAAGGTAAGGCTTGCTGCTTACCACTGACATTGTCACTGACTTGCCAAACATGCCAGTGCACTTTAAATGCCTGTCTAGGACAGAGGCATTTTAAATATTTAAATAATCAATATATTAATTATTTTATAATGACAATACATTATATTTTATTAATTAATTTTAATATTGAAAAATCAAGTCGATTAATTAATGAAAAGAATCACAGTGTTTAGAATTGCAAAAGAAGTTCTATTAATGCCAGCCTTAATACGCTGGAAACTGTGGCCTGAAGGCGCCAGGTAACAGAGCTCTTACCCTAAGGCAGCAGAGTGCAAATGGGATGCCACATTGCTTTCCTCATCCATGTATTGCCTCAAATTCCTGATAATGTGGGAAATGCTTGAATGTAACTTTCCAGATGCTGTGCTTACCATACCTGCATTATAAGGGTATGCAGAGTCCTCCTATTACACGTGTAGAAAGAAACCATGTGACAATACCATTCTGGGGGAACTGCATTTTCTTTATTACGGTCATATTTTCACCTTGGATGCCCCTTAAATGTTTCCTCTAAATGTTGCACTCTAATTCCATTTATCCCCTAATGAAAACACCTAAACAATCCCATGCAGGGCTCAAAGGAGTGTGTGGGTGTGCAGGCAAAGTTATCTTCAGACTATTGAATGGTAGAGAAGCAATTTATGGGTTTTCTTGAACAATAAGTGTTCTCTACGGATTTGTTCTCTTTCGTTCTGGAATTTAAAGAGTGTACTTCATTTTTGTTGAATATAAGTACAAGTCAGGAAAATGTGAATTACGGGAAATAAGGAAAAATGGGACTACCTTCTGAAAACTGTGAGTACTACAAACAAGCTTCCAAAAGGTAATGATAAGGAATTCATATTCAGTCAGTTTTGGAAGTAAACAATAAACAATAATAAACTCATCTGTTCATCTACTGCTGAATGCCAAACATGTAAAGCTGTGGCTGGCTGCTCACTAAGTAAGTTTTAGGACTGAAAAAAGCCTGTTTTAAAATATAAATATAAAACCTGGAAAGAGGAAACTAAGATGGATTTCAGTTGAGTGATTGGAGGCAACTGGTTGAAGGCAAGATAAATAATTTCTGTATCTCAGGTTGATTTTAAACACCAGTTTTCCAGCATGATGTAGTCTTAAAATAACTTATTACCTCTCTTTTGCATCGAGGTCTAAACCCAACAGTCACTATGGTTCCTGGTATCCATGAATTGCTTAATCTTTGCTGTGGGATTCAGGGAGAGGCATGTAAAGGCACCACAGCTCTGGTAGGGCTGGTCCCACAAACATCTTACACACTTTCAGACTCCGCTGAATTCAGCTGCAATCTTCTTCAAAAACATATCAGGAGGAAGAAATGATTCCCCAGTTTTACAAATTACATGCAAGGGGTTATAGGGTGCCCTCAGGGTTTGCTTTCGTCAGCCTGCTTGGGTTCAAACCCTCACCTCCTGTTTCTCAGTCACTGGAGCCTGATGACTGTGTAAATAGAGCGGTAAGATTCCCAGAGCCAACAGGAGAATAAACAAAAACAACCTCCTTTTGCTCAGCTAACACTGGAAGCAGAGCTGAGGTCCCAGGGCTCTCATTCCCGCGATTTTGGAAAGTTCCTTTTAAGACCTTTCATTTCTTACGAGGATGGAATCCTGCATGCCTGCCTGAGATGAAATTTCTGCCTTCCTCAAATATTCCCCAGGAGTTCTGCTTTAATAAAACTGCAGTGGCACTACCTGAAGTGGAAGAAGTTGTACTGCATACAGAAAAGGTTATATATATATTAAAAAAATATGATGCCATTTATGATGATGTTCATAGAGCTCAGGAGAGAGTAAGTTGTTCCCACCTCAGTTTGTCAGACTTTATGAGCAATATATTTGTCTGCTCAGATAGAGAAAGTAACAACAAGATCAGGCCTACACTCTTTTAGTCATATGAGAAAAATACTCAAAAACAATCTAAATGAAAAATACATATAGCTCTGAATGACACTGTTCATACAATAACCTTCATATTAATTAGCACCCTTTAATTTCTTACAGAGTGCACTTCATTTATCTACGAGCACTGAGGCTGCCTTTCTAAGACAGGGTGGACCATTTCCAGTTTGTTAGTACAGACTTGTAGTATGCACATGAACAATTGTTGAGATACTTAATGGCTTATTACAAAAAGCGTGTAATAAATGACTGACGGTAAGATGCGCACTACTACATCTTTACTAATGTAAAGAATACATTTTAAGTTTACATCAAGAAATTAGCTTCATCCAGTTATCAAAACACTAGCTTACATCTAATTTTAGTTGGTAAAAAACAGATATAATTTATTTTATTGAAGGAAAATAGATGGTGTCTGCATCAGCAGGAAATAATAAACTGTGATTACTTTGCTTGACCTACAGAAAAATCTGATATGCAAACTGCGCTGTGCTTCTTTGGCAAAATGCACCATGCGAGACATCAGCAGCTAAAAGTGATAACAATTTAAATGGATATAATAGCATCCACATGAGTTAACCTTTAATATTACTGAAAATGAATCAGTATGCAATGTGAGTAATTATTCATTATATTCATGGTAATTATGGAGCTGAGTAACTACTCACACTGTCTCACTGAACACTGTTGCAGGGGAAAAAAATTGAACAAGCACAGCAGCACCAAGCATCTATATTAAATAAATGCACTCATTTTGCACACAGATTTACCAGCAGGAAAAGTAAAAAAGGGACCTTGATGATCTTTAATGTGTCTAAGAGGGCAAAAAAAAAATCCTAAATGGTACAAGGTTTTCTGAAAACAAAGGAAGAGAAGGAGAAGACAAGGGAAATGGACTACTGTTTGGGTTAGGGATGTTCAGAATAGAAACAAGATGGTAATATGCCAAGCATCAAAAGCTTTCTCTGACAAAGTTGCTATGATCTTTTATAAAATGATTTTCATATAATCAGCATAGTCTGTCTTACAATTAGTAGTTCCTTATGTAAAGTCAGCAAAAAAGTTTTCTTATAGAGAGTGAGTTTTTTTAAGACTTACTGGCCATTTAACTTTTATAAAAGAAATCCTCCCTTTTGAAGTTTAAAGCACGCAGGCTGTACTGTCCTATGTGTACACCTCTCTCAGTTCACCAGAGTGCTTTTGCATGGTGCTCCAGGCACGAGACTTTATTCCTAGACTTTACTCTAAGAAACAGGGGCCTTTTCTTCCTCACCCAATTCCAACAGCCTTTGAGTATTTAGGTACTCCCTATATGAAAAGTCCTAGGCAGATTGACTCCAAAACCAGTCTTTTTTTTGTCTTGATCGGTTCATCCACTCTCATTTTATAGTAATGATGTGCATAAAATTGTTTCTCTCACATCCATGTACATTTATCTGTGTGTGTGTGTGTAAAAGAGGACAAGAAACAACATTGACGTATGATGTATTTTTAGATCACATGGATTTTATGCAGTAGTAAAACATGCTTGATACAGCAGAATTATGTAGCTTCTGAAATATCCGATAGACAAGTTGTCTTTTGAAAATATATTTGACAAGCAGTATGAAAACCACTGCTGTGAGGCAGAAGATATTCTCCATAAGATGCCTCTACAGGCCCTCTTAAAGAGCTTCGTGTACTGGGTATTCATAGGAAATTGGAAAAAATGATAAACCACCTAAGTCTTGGTGAAGGAAAACAGGAGGAGTTTAGTTGGATAGAGCGGTTCACATCAAGACTAAATAAATCAATAGAAGCTACTGATATAAATTAGTGTATTATAAACAGAGTGAATAAGGAGGCTATTCATTAGAAGAATCATTGGCAATTCAATTTGCCAATTACTGGAAGAATTATCAGATTAATGAATTTAAAGGAAATTCAGAGATTTACATGGTGATGCCTTATCAAATACATATTTTGCATTTATTCACAATAAAATGTAGTTACTGATTCTCTCCTCAGCCTAACATATTTCTGCTCACATCTATGTCCTCCACTTTAAAACTCTCATTCCGTCATTTTGAAAGACATTACAGTTTCTTAAGCAGCTACCCGGGTTTGACCTGTCCGGAGCCCTGTACCACTGCACGCTGGTTCAGCGTCACCTGAAGACATCACAGACTCACAGAATGGTTTGGGTTGGAAGGGACCTTAAAGGTCATCTGGTTCCAACCCTCTTGCGATGGGCAGGGACACCTTCCACTAGACCAGGTTTCTCAAAGTCTTATCCAACCTGGCCTTCAATACTTCCAGGGATGGGGCATCCCAGGCATGTGACCTGTGGAACAAATTGTTTCACTGCAGGTGGTGCAAGCATGGGAACTGCACTCTGCAGCTCACATGCCTGGGAAGAGCTGGTCTGAGAAGAACAGGATTCGGGCTGATCCCGCTGGCTCTGACAATGGTCTGCTGGTGGTAGGTTGTCCATTTCTCCCTCTCAAAGACTCCACTGCATCTGATTTCTGCCTGCAAACACCCAAAGACTTCACTTGCTGGGAAAACCTGCCAACTCCATTTATTGTCATGGATGAAGGACTCCCGGGCTGCTCTCAGCAAGAAGATGCAAATAGAAAGGCTGGGTGAGAAGAACAAGGAAGCATGGAGGCACAGCAAAGGGGCCGTGGGAGGCCGTGCTGTGGGAATGCATCGGGTGAGGCACCGCCACACCATCAGGAGGAGGAGGATGGGGAGGGCAGGAGGCAGCTGAAAAAAGCTGTGAGCAGCACAGCACGGCACTGAGAGCTAATAGGATGTGACAGAAGCTGCGAGAGAAGTATGATGAGGCAAATGAATGTAAGGGATAAGATTGACAGGAAACCATTGCTACCCTTATGATGGCAATATCTGGGGAGGGGGGGGCAAGAGGAGGTAGACTGAAGCCCTGACTGCATCAGGGCTGCAGAGATGGTAAAAAAGGGGTTGGTCAAATGGGCTGTACTTCAGGAGTTTTAGAGCTTCAAGTATAAATTGTGTTAATAGTGACTCATGCAATTTAAAGTGCGTGTCTGCCTTGTAAGGTTCATTTTAACAATTTAGGTTAGAAATACCAAGGAATGCTTTTTTTTTTGCATCTACTCTTGTAAGCACTGTTTTTCTATTACACTGCACATAAAAGTGTCCTTAACAGCCAATCACACAGAAAGTAAGTATGAACATGTAGAGTAGAAGCCAGGAACAAAAAGAATTGCCCCTCAGACATGAGGCTGAACTTACAAAATAGGTTGAAAGTGCCTATCACAGGAGAAGAATTCCACATAAAGATATTTAGTGCATTGAGATTAGTGCTATATCACGATTATGTATTAAAAAACCTGAAGAGATGTTTAATATTGCCATTAAGATCAGATTCTATAGACATTGTGCATTATATATAAAAAGGAAAAGGGCCCCCCTTGCAGTCCAATATCTGATTTAAACCATCTCGGCTTTCAAGTGCTGAGAACAGTTTTACAGTCAGTCAATAGGCATGGGAGATTTACATGGAGGAAACAGTGTTTTCCGTTATTTTAATTTTGATTTAGAGGTGATTTAGCATATTGCAGCTTTCAAGTCCTGTGAACCATTTTTCAGTCAGCTGAGATTAAAGTCCCTAGCAAGATTAATTGTAGAGTTGGGATTAAGAGATTTTATAAATCACTCAAATTCAAAAATAAAGCTAGCAGAGTACTAGGATAATGATAGATATATCCATATTGTATCAGCCACAGCTAAATTGAATTGACACTGGAACAGACTGAATGTAGTCAAATACGAGAGTTGAAGTTATTAATAAAGATTATTCTTGATGAAAATGCAGACACAACTGCAGTGACAATTCCTGGGGGGCAAGTTCTCTTGAAGAGTATTCATTTTTCTACAAACACCTGTACAAAAGACTAGTATGGCTTCCTGATTTGTCAAGGCTTCCTGCTCCAGAGGGACAGTATGCAGGATAATGAAATTGTTGCCTTTCTTTCAGCTGTGTAGTGTAAACAAAGTTGTGGTGTTAAATCTGTACCGATGGCTAAATTTTAATGGATCTCAGCTCAAAACCTTGCGTACTTGGGGAATTCACTGATTTCTTCCGTGGACTGAGGACAGAAATTGAGCTGAAATTCTTTCTGTCAGATCAGGCTGACTAAAAGATGTGATACCCCCCTACACCAATACACATGAACATACACATATATAATCATACATGTACACCCACAGACACACACACACACCCTCCCACAAGAGACATCTGTGCATAGCTAGATCCCATTCAATACCCCAAAGAAGGAGCACAAGAGAGAGAACTTTCCTCTGTTAAAGCCAAGGGGTGAACTGTCTGAATCCATTAAGGATGAAAGGAAGATAGACAGCAGGAAAAAGAAATCTCAAAGGTATTTCTAAAAAATGTTGAGGGGGTCATTAAGCCACAGAAAAAATGTACGGTTATTTCCTTGGCAGGTCATCCAAGCATTTTTATTCATTTCTGCTCTGAACAGGGGACAGCTTTGTCTACTTTTCAGCCTGCTACACTACAAGGGAGGTGCAGTATTTTTGGGCTAAAGTGAAACCTCACCTTGTGACCAAGACTGAAGCCTCAGCAGCATGCGGCCTTTAGCAGAAAGTGAGCTCATGACCACATCTACGCCTCACTTTGTGTGTTCCATACCTTCCTCTCATCTGGCATCTCATAAAACCAACGTGACACTGAGGATGCAGCTGAGAGGAGAATGGTGATCGTGCAGCCCGCCCGCTGTCTTGCTGACTCAGCCAACAAGCTCAGCTCATTTCTGCAGTGCTACATCAGCTTCCTCACAGTGCAGGCAAAGAAATATTTTTAATTGATTAAAGCCTCCCAGAAAGCCAAAGCTAATTGTCAGTTCTCAGATGAACTGTTCCAAGANNNTGAACTGTTCTAAGAATCTTGTTTTCTGGTTGTAGAGCTAAATCAAGAGTTAGGCTGAGCTGGCCCTCCATCACTCCTACTCAAGCTGAATTGGTCACAAAGAGATAAACTTTTTGGGGGAAGAAAACTCCCTCCTCTGCATGAGTGTGCTGCAATTGTGAGTGAAGCCAAATGCCATTGATTTATAAGGAAAGCAGAGCTGAAAAGGTCAATGACCTCTGGCTCAAAAAATTCGGGGTCCAGTTTCAAGGCATGTGACAAAGCTGAAATACTGAAACAGACTGACTTCAAAGGGGAAGAAATTAATAGCGTGAGAGCAAATTATACTCTGACTTACCACATGGTATACTCTGCAATGGTGAAAAGTAACTGAATTTGATACTATGCTTATAGTTTAACTTTGGAAAGACACTGACAGGTTAGGACAGACAGAAAACTATGGATCCATAGGGAAAAGACTTGTTGGTGCAGACTGGAAGGGAAACCTGATGACAGTGATGTGCTGCTACACAAAACTTGAAATGTGAACTGGACCACACAGTAGAATTAACGTGAAAAATAGAGATAAAACTTGAAAGTCTTAAGATTGTTGGAAGCTACAAAGGTGTAAAAACTGGTGAAACACCTAAAAGTGAAAGTTTGGATAGATACCTTTTCTTTGTTTCTTTTATGTGATAGCAGCAAAGGAGAAAAGCAGATTAACTATCCAGAAGGCCAAATGAAAATGACTTTGTACATTTGTTATAAAGAAAAACCAAAATATAGGTAGAACATCTTAACTTCTTGTGCAAATATAGTCTCTGTTGTTTATTTTAATTAATGTTTTCCGACATTAATCAAACAAAGTTGCAAGAGGGTGCCCCATGATCAGAACAGGCATCCACAGTGTTTATAGAAGCAATCTGGATCCCTCAGAAAATATAAAGAACTTTGTATAATACAAATCAAACAGTGGTTACACCACAAATATATTTTAATGATGGTAGTAAAAAAAAAAGACAATAACCAAAATCCGTTTTTAATGTATTTTTCTTATTTTAAAAATTATTTTAACCTCCTCTAGATCCATGTGTGACATGCACATGCATGATAACGGAGTACACAACATCTGGGAATAGATAAGGAAAAGGGATCTTTCTGCAGATTTTAACATACTGTGAATGACGCCCCTTAACAGTAACTATGTTATGTGACATGGGAATTTGCCTTTGGAACCTCAGGCTGGGCCAAGTAATTGCATCTGGGAAATACAGTTTTTGTTTCTTCCCAGGTTTTTTGTGGTCACATTTTTGGAAGATCAATTTTGACAGTACTCATTTAAATGTTTCCTTACTTCATAGTGAATGAGGGATGAAAATGGTCCACAGAAATCTCAGGAGTAATTTATGAATTCAATCATAGTGAAAAATGTGAATTAGACCTTTTCTGCTATGTTCTTACAGGGCGGTAATCTTGCCAACACTCAGGATACATTTTATGTCTTAGTATATTTCACAGCCTTGTACTTTATCCCTAGGTTTTTTAAGATGATAGAGCCATAAGGAGTTAGAAAAACTAGAAAATAATTACCAAAAAAACCAAGGTGATCTGTGCCCATAACCCTAGAATCCATGATTCTGAGAATGGCACAAAATATCCCAAATCTTGTGGTGAAGTAGAAGAGATGCCAACACCCAGTGACACAGATAGCACCATACCGTGAGGCCATGTGTTATGCTCCACGTACTCGGTACCTTTCTTTTGCTAGAAATCAGCTTGGGGAAAACATGCTTAACTACCCTTTCCCAGCAGTGCTGACTGGCAGCAGCTACCTTATGGTAAGCAGCGGTCTTCCCATGCTGCTTTATTCAAGGGGTTTCCCTAACTATTTTACCTATGAATGAGCCTCATAGATTTGGAAAATAGGTGTAATGAAATAGCAAGAGCTTGAGAGGTCATATAGCAGGACTGAAAAGAGGGTAATTTAGAACTGTGTCCGAAGTGAGTAGAGTAAGAATCCATGTGTACAACACATGCTTATGACACAGTTATGTCTGACATTGGTCCCCTGTGCACACGCACTCGTTACTTTCTTACAGATGACAATTTCCCTCACCATAAATACTGGCCTTTTAGTAATACAGTATGGCATCATCAATTCTCTTATCCTTTATCAAGCAGTACATTTTCAAATGATTTATATGCACACGTTTCTTACAATGACAACTGGCATCAAGATAAAGGCAGACAATAAAATCTATTACGAAGCAGGACAAGAACCACCTCTTTGCTTGACATTTCATTAATAAGCAATGCACAGCTGCATTACTCATGTCTCAAAATAACACAGTGGCCAAGCACAACTGAGTGCAGATTGAAAAAGACTTTACATTGTGGTGAAATAGCAAACTGGACCTTCAACTTGTATTTTAAAAGGATGTCTGCTTTTAAAAGGATGCATACACTGCCTCAAGACTCAACAGATTCAACAGAGAGAATGACGAAAGACATCCCTGTAACTTGTCTTTCAGAGCTAGTTCTTAAGTTTCAGTTCTCTGAGAGAACTTCAAACTCTATTTTATATACCATACAGACATTCTATCCCCTAAATAATATGATTTTAATTTTTTCGGGGAACTGAATGTAACCCTTGCATGGCAGCTACTGCAAACAGACTAAACCCAGGAAAGAAGTAAATAAATAGGGCCTGTTAAAACAGAGCTTGTACAGCCAGTGGGCTGGGCTGGGGGGAGGTAGGAAGAACAGGACAGGGAGAAGAAGAGAACAGGACTGATCCCAGCTCAGTGTGCCCAGACCTTTAACTAACTGAAGGGGAAGTTGTAAAGTTTCAAATTCTTTCCTCACTGTAACAACAGTTGCCTGAATCTTAAACTGTGCAGTCACAAAGGTGTACAACCCCTCTAAAGCCTCTCAGTGACCTCAAGGCTCCTCTAAACTGGAACACTAAAAGTGGGAAACAAAGTTTCCAAAATACTGCTATACTGACCCATCTTTAGGTTACTGGCCGGGAAAGTCCAATTTCCAGAATGACAATTGCTTTGCACTCACATCGACTTCTCTCTCTTTTAATGCCATGTCCTTCTATTACAGACCAACGTGGCACACTCATCCTTTCATAAATGTGTCAGAAAGAAGGTAAATATTTTTGATCTCATAGCTCCTTTTGCGGGGCTCTTGCAGACACACTTTCCAGAGGGGCAAGGTGAACAATTCACCTCTTTTTGCTTTGTTTCATGGAAGACAGCCCCATCAATTTATTTGATTCTATTAACAGCTCTGCGGGATAAATTTTTCCCGGTTTCTGTTCCTATTAGTGAACGTGTGTCTTAAGATTTGCACTCAGTCTTCCAGGTAAGGTCTTCCAAGTACCTTGTGTCTCACATTGGTAATTCCTTCTCTCTGCAGGCCAGAGGATGTATTTTAGGAGGATGTTTGCCTTTTTAATAAATGCATTAAGCAGGTGGTTTGTAATAATCCTGTGATCATCCAATAAAGCCTCATTTTGATATCCTCCTCAGCAATTATTACTATTGGTTATAGATGATGCTTTGTATTGCCACATTCCACCTCACTTCTGTTTTTCCAGTCTTCTTAACCACTAGATTTTTCATGTTTGACATTTCAAATTGATCATGGTAATGATCTGTCACCTTCATGTTATTGATACAGTTCTCTGTTTCTGGTTGGTATCATTATAAACAGCATTATAGAAAGAATCTTTAAGGAATTCTGTAAATCTCTGTCACTCCAGTTTCTTGACTTTGGTGCCGTATTTCCACATTCTTCCAGAAAATGGATGTAAAGCAATTACTTTTATCTTGCACCTGCAGAGGTAATTTATATGGAGCAGTGAAAAGGTGCATATTTTTGTCCAGACAGCCATACATGCCTGGTGGCTTATATGGGTCAACAGGAAAGATTAAGTATCTTCAGCTACTTATAAACGGTGCAACTCAAATATAAGCGCTTTCATATTAGAAACAAATCCAAATTAAAAAATAGCTACTGGAAATTATGCAACATTATGATAAATTAATCCATATCCATTCAGCTATACTGGCAGCATGCAAGCAAATTTTAGCCAGTTATTTAAATTCTTTCTATCAAAAGAGTCAAGTTTAAAAATTCATTATTGCTTTGAAAGTTTTATGTTTCGTCCTAAAATGATATACTAACATACACATTAAAAAATATCAGAAGGAGAAGACTCCTATTAGACTTTGAATATCCTTCTACTAACCTTGGGTGGTTTAAAAGGATAGTCCGGTGAAAAGGTTATGTCAAGGAAGAAAACTCCACCTTCATATACAGACCCTGGAGGCCCCAGTATAGTTGACCTCCATTCATAAATGTTGTCGCCTTTGGGTCCAGCACTAAAATAGAAAACAAAAATATAACATAATAACCACATACAATCAAGGATATACTGCATCAGTTATACTCTACCAGTAGTACCACTGGTTTTGCTGTAACACCAGAAACTAAAATTGTGTATCACATTCATTAAGTTAGTCCCCATGCATCTGATGTCCTAAGCTCTGTCAGAAAAGTGATATATTCATCCAGGAAGAAGTATTAAAATCACATCATAAATTATTCAAAAAAGCACAGAAAAATTCCCAACTGTCTTATCTCAAATATTTTAGTGGGCAGATGTGAAGTATTTACAGTGCAAGGATATAGAGACTTTGCTGAGATGTCTTGTCACTGTCTTGCTTCACAAGCCATCCTATTTTCACCTACCTCCTCATCCACCTACCTCCTCAGTCAGTAGCAGAGTAATTATGCACATTACGCAGCACAGACTGTACTAAAGACTGAGCAGGGTACAAACAACCTTGCAGCTGCACTTGTTCCTAACCTAAGGTCTCCAGCCACTAGCACAGAAGGCTGCTTTACTCTGCAATCATTGCCCTGTCTTAAAAATAATATAAACAGGAAGTGAGTTAAATTGTTGGATTATGTTAATTCAAAGTCCTTGGTTAAAAACACAGTACTGAAATAATATTTACAATGTAGAAAACATAAACCTGTATGAAACAAGAAAAATCTCTCAGCTGTATGGTGAATTCCTGAAAAAAATGAAAGGAAATACTAACTAATATAAGTCCTTGGGCATGACTCTTCTAAAACCAACACAGCCTCCTTTCACGCAACATAATGCCTGTCCATACAAATATATATTTTACTCAGGATGGCTTCTTAAGGCATATGAAACTTCTTTTCTGTTCACAGCCTGCTGATACAGGGCTTGAATTTTAATTAGGATCAATTGGAATGGTGACTTCCAGATATCTGATTTATATTTTTTAGAGGAAGGCAGCGCTAGTAGATAACTCAAATAAGTGATGTGGCATTGTCTTAAGGCATTTCTTGTGAAACAATTCTTGTTATGTTTGTAATAAGGTTTCTGCAGCATACAGGGGTTTGTGGAATTACTCCATGTGTAGAACAGCTGAAAGCTCTTGGCTATGCTCCATGCCTCACAATGTACCCAAGGCATACAATTATTATATAACATCATGTCATGTTCACTGCTCAACTATTCGTTTTGTTCACTGAAAGTTAATAAAACCCTCTTTCACCTGCAATTCCTTGGGCTCCCTTCATTAAAACTTCTGACTGCATGATTCCCGGCATACAGCTGCATGGCTTAGTCCTGTGCAGAGTACTTCATTAGTCATGGTACCTACATCCATTTTCTATAATAGCTGTTAATGCTTCTTGGCTTTCTTAACTACCTTGCTTTCTCAACAGTAATAGGTTACAGAGACTACAACATTATGGAACGTTCATTTTCTATCAGCCATAGTAACAAAACTAGCAATTGTTTTAAAGATAAAATCTGGCTTTTTAAGTGTCACAATAGCAGAAGTGTTGCCATCCATATTTCACAGTGTCGATAATACATCAGGTTGCTAGCTGCCAAACAAATTTAATTTACCCAGTTCTCAGTTTGCATTAACCTTTGAATAATAAAGCACAGCTGAGACTGCTGTAAGAAACAAACCAGAGAATGAATAATTAAAACCACCTCCACTGCCTTTAGAAAGACCAATCCTGAGTCAACAGAGAAGGTTTAATTGTGACTGAACTAGGCATTAAGGGGCTAATTGAACTCTTTATAAGCCCAAATAAATGCAGTCCTACATCAGTGGTATGGTATATAATGCTCATAGAAAATAACACTCCTAAAAAAAAAAATCAGGCAATTATTTCAAATAGAAAAGACAAGAAGCAAAGCAAGTCTAAATCTTACACCACAAAAAGCCCATAATATGGGAAAGGAATCCCTTCGCATTTTCTGCCGGAAAATGTTCTAATACTTAAAGAAGCAATTCCTCAGTTGATGCGAGCAAGTTAAAATGGAAGTGATATAAATATCATTCCCAGAGAAATGATTGGAAATAAGTAACTAAAGCTAGCCCTACCTCTTTCAGAATTTTAGGCCAGGAGGGGATGGTTGGGCCCTTTCTGGATTTGAGTGAGGCTCAATTTTTGGATCAGAAGTCTCTTTGATTGTGGCATTTTCATACTGTACATTATTTTTATTTGTTTTGTCTATTTATTTAATTGCATTAACATTTGAAATGAGCAGTCATTAATTAGAATAGTTGGAAAACGCTCCATCTGCCAGTTGAACTGTTTCGGCACGTCCAGCTACAAGCCCAGCCTGATCACATTCTGAGGATGCTGATTAACATTAATTGAAGGTTTTCTTTGCAAATGAGAGATGAAGCTTTATTAAGTATTATTATTAATTTGAAGAATAGCTTAAATTGTATGGAGTGTGGGAAGACTGCTGTTATCGACGCTGCCTGTTTGAGTGCTTGCTGGCAGCAGGGCTGTTCAGCCATGTGAAATACCAGCCCATGTGCACAGGCAACAGCTGGTATTATGGGCGACAGCACGCACAAGCATCACGGTTTTTCACTTGTGCATTAATAATACAAAAAGTTTGACAGGTGTATTATTTTTGTTTTCCTTATTTCTTAATTGTTAAGCCTTATATTTATGCACATTACTGGCAACCAGAACAGGCTTCATCAGAGAAAATTCCCATATGTGCAAGACCTCAGGCAGAGCTGTTTTCTATAAGGTTTAACATGCAAGAGGATTTAATTACCCTTCTCTCTACATGGATATCTGCCTGACACACCGAGGCCCAAATGTTTTACATTCAGTATGATTTATATTCCAGCTCTATTAAAGTTACTGGCAACCAAACCACAGATCTCAAAGAAAGTGCACCAAACAGCTCAGTGCCTGAACTTCTGCAATCTTTGGAAGGACGGATTCAGATGTGTACCCTCTCAGCAAAGGGCAGACTAAATCTGTCTTGAACTCAGCTGACCCAGGGACAGGGCACACACACGCTGCCTACGACGAACCTACTGCTACAGCAGGCAGCTCCAAGGGAGAGATAAGAGTGTCTGGGCAGCTCCAGGTGGAAGTGGATGAACTATAAGGTGGTTAGGAGGACAGGTCTGCCATCAGACCAGCAGTGCAGCCTCCCTGTGTGAGTCCAGATGCTGACAACCCAGTGACTCTGCAGGGTGGGGCAATCAAGGAACCAGCAAAGAAGCTGTAGCGTGGCTCTGGAGCTGGTGTTCCCCACATTTCCAGCGTCACCTCCCAGGTGGAATACGTAGGCTAGGAGACCAAGGAGGTGCAGCTGAGCCCCTGGAGACCTGAAGTTATCAATGGCTTGTCAAGAGCCAGCTCTCTGCTGCCCTTACTCCCCTACAGCTGACGTGATACTCCACAGAATACTGTATTTTACCCACTGCAGAGGCTTTGCTCAGTGGAAGAGCTGGAATAGGGGGACATGGAGCCAGTTTTCTTCCAGAATGACATCAATATGAGTGTATAAAGTTCAGGACAAAGGAGTGAAAACACGTAAAATGGTCTTTTTATTTCACTCTCCTTTGCCTCTCTTGTATTTCAGTTCTGCCATGGCTTCCCACATACATACTTGCAGGTGAAATGTATGGACATCAGTTAGAGTTATCAGCAAAACACTTTATATGCTGCTAGAACTGAATTAATTTTGCTTTAAATATGCTTACCACATGGAGTATTTTCTATTCCCTCAATATGTTTTAGGCAGGCAGCCACTTTAAAGTAGTGCTGCTAAAAACTGCTTGTCCTATGCAATGCATTATAAACACCAAGCTTTCCCTGCATTTAAAATATCCTAAAATATTAAATGCAAAATAATGTATTAGGAGAGCTGTATGAAAACAACAGCACCCATGAGATATACCAGATGAAAACCTATCTGGAGAAGGTATTAAAGTACAGTTGATTTTTAGCTGTCATTTGTATACAAATGTACTTAATTTCCAAGAAATATCTACAAAAAGTGAAAACACAGAAGGTCAAAACAAAAAGAATATCTACCTTGTTTGTCAAGTAGTCATATGAAGCAGATTAGTCAAAATAATGTTATCATTTTTAATCTAACTTTTGTTTCTTGATGAGGGGGTCACATGCTTTCCCAGTGACTGTGACTGGAGGTAGCATAAACTCCTAGTATGCTTCTGGTAAGGTAGAAAATGAGGAATATTTCAGTGTCTTCCCTTCCATTCTTGGCCTCTGAATCTTGCTGGTATCCACCATTAAAGTGGATACTCTTTAACACAAGAGAAAGGCAAGCTTCTAGCACAAAACATGTAGGATTTTAACTTAAAACTGTTGTCTAGATCTGATACATGAACAGTGCATGCCAGGGAAGTGATCAGACCAAACAAAATAGGAAAGCACATTGATTGGAGGCCTCCCTATTCCTCAGGATTCATAAAGAAACTGAAAGATTCTTGTGGAGTGTGTGAGTTTTTTTACAGGGAAGAATGAAGCAGAACCAGGGTATCATACTAATGTCCATGAACTCACTTTCCATGGCACTGTCTATGGCAATTCACTCCTATTATTGCATTATCTAATCTGAATTGCCTTAGCACACAGAAACACACATCAGAACCAGGGTTCCCTTGCCCTACGTGCAGTCTGTGGAGGATGTCGTCCCTCTCAACTATCTTTGGTAACTTATGACAGTAGAAAGAAGGATACATGCAAGGCTCTTTCTCTTCCTTTTCTTTTATTGTGCAGAGCCTTGGCTTCGATGTTTAGAAGTTTTCCCTCTGAGGAGAGAAGCTCATTACAGAATGATCTCCATTTCTGAGTATTACAACACAGTTTCTTGCGATCCCATTTCTTGCACATCTAACAGATATGCAGGAACAGATCCTGCCTCCAGCTGCCTTCTGCGAATGCTTCTGGGAAGCCACTTGCCTAGAGGGCAAAGTGGCTACAAAAGTATTGGAAGGTTGGCAAAATAATTTAAGAGCACAGCTGGTGAGGGGAGAAGATGGATGTGACAAACTAGAAGACTGCAGATTCAGCTTTCAATGAGACACATCTCTCGAGAAGCAGATACGAAGCCTCATTAAAATAAACCCAGTATACCCTCTGCTCTCTGTTTTGAACACGGTGCCAATACTGAAACTGGTTCTAAGCAAAAGTGTTGCTTAGGTCTGCACCACAGCTCGAGGCTGACCCTGTGCTTGGGGACAGTCATGAGATGAGCAGTGGGGCTGTGCTGCAGAAGTGGTTGTTGGATAATCTCAATCTGGGAAGAAGCAAATCAGCAGCAGCCATGCTGACGCATCACCAGGTGACTCAGACCCACCTGCACACCCCATCCAGCCCTATTCAACAAAATGAAAAAAACCAGCGCCATTGAGAAGCAATGGCATCACAGTCCTGTGAGCCACTGCCATGTTTCTGTAACTTTGGAATGGATACAGACAATATTAGGATACAGACAGTGCCAGCAGTACAGGTTATCTGCTGAATTTCTTCTGCTCTTGTCCCAGTACTCTTTAACCTGAAAGCCCACCTGATCCACCACCTCTTGAACGTTATTACTCCCTTGTTACTGACTGTTGTTCTTTGTAGTACATGTATTTTTGAGTTTCTGCCTGAGGGTGGTTTCTCCCCCACCTTCTCTCTGTATGATTACAATTCATTGCTCCTTCATCATGGTGGATCCTTCCTTACTTCAGGTACATGGACATCCTACTCCTTCTAATACCCCGCTTCTTTTTCCCTCATCAAAAGCCATTAATACATCCTGCTATTTTTTCGTCTTTTTCCAGAAGTGAGGAGTGGGTGAAAAATGGTACAGGGGTGGTTTATTACACTACAGTAATTTTATTTCCTTCCTTCCCTGGAAAATGAAGAGCAAGCAGAGTGGGAGCTGCAGCAACAGTGGTGTAGGAAAGGGAAAGGGAGTCACAGCTGCCTACCCAGATGCTACAGTGATATCAGGAGGTACTTTGGTAAATGTATGTAATAAACAGTTGCCACAGCAGCCAAAAGAATACACTTCTACAAAACAAAAACAAAGAGATCACAGCGAGCACTGAGACTGCCTGTGGCAATGGGCACCACTGTATGGTTAATAATACCTCTGCTATAAATAAAATTAGCAGGCTAGTCTCCAGGCAGTAAAACCAAAGAACAATTAAAAAAATAAACCCTTTCAGAATTAGAGATAAGTGCTTACTTGGGCTATAATATTGATGACCTAAATTTTCCTCAAGAAATAAAGCCCCCACTTCTAGAATGCATAACACTTTTAAAATGTCTTTTTCCCCCCTGAAAATCTGCTGAAAACCCCTAAAATCTTCCATTTCAATTAATCAATGAATTAATTTATTAAAACTATCATCATCTAAATTCCTTCATCTAGATGGTGCAAAGAAGCGTCATTATTAAAATGTTGGTAGATGCCCATGGTTCTTACTAGTTATAATCTAGACCAAACCTAGAAATTTTCCAGCATTAAATTCGAGGTCCAAGAGATCTACTCTAAATACACTAAGTTAATTAACTCTTTAGTCTAAGTAAATTAATGAAACATATTTACATTTTAAAAGAGTTGTTCATTTTACTTTAAATAGACTTAATAGTTAGTGAAAAATCATCTCTTACCATGACCTAACACATGAACTTGGGTCTATGCTAGATCCAGTATTGCTACAACATAAATAGGAATTTATGTCTTACATATGTTGGAATATCAATATTATTAGATGAGATAAGCATTTTTGAGTAGGTATCTTTAATTAGACTTAAATTATTCATACTGGAAACTGAGGTTGAAGTGACTGGGCCACTTGTCACTCAGAAAGGCTTTGGCAGAGAGACACACACATCAGACAAATCACATACACCACATAGTTTCCACTGCAGTGAGAGAATTCAGCTTAAAAAATTTGAATCAGACTTTCCTCCCGTTCATTCAGTTTTCTGATTGAGACCATCTTTCATCAAGAAACATTTTTTTTTTAAAAGTACTTTCATGCAAGCAGTAAGGGAAGGAGGATATTAAGACATTTTTCTAACTCCTGCTGCAATTCTTTCAAAGTGGTTATATCCTGCTCTTATTATGTGCTTTTTATTGAAGCCAGCTACCATTTTCATGTACACTTTGGAATCAATATGTTTGTGGTATACCTGACTGAAGAATATATAGGAAAACTGATCCCAATGAGCTTCCAAAGGAGCAATAATGTATGACAGGGTATTGCTTGATATTGCTTCTTATGCTTATTGAGACACTGGAATTCAGTATGGTACAGCATTTTTTAATTGTCAGTCTTCTGTAGTTTTAGCAAGGTATTTCTAGAGGTTCATTTATCACCCAAAGTGAGATGCAGTTTAACTTTGGGGCTTCTTGCCTCTTTCTTTCTTGCAACAAACCTGCAGCACACCAGGTCAATGTGCCCAAAGTCTGTATGAAGCAAATCCTTTTTTCTTGTGCTAAATTTTACCTACTCTCCTATCATGGGAGCTGTTAAAAATTACTGTCTGAAGCTGTGTTGTGTTTAAAATTAGTAAGTTTGGGCCACAGTATTAATAACAGATGAAGACCAAAGTAAGTATCACTTAGTTGATTTTATTATTCACTTCTAAATAATATTGCTGAAAATTATTAAAAGTATCCTAGTGCTTTAGCAGACTGGTATTATTCAAAGAGTACTTTGATGCTTTTATTTGCCAAAGCCCTGTCCTCAGAGCATTCCTGAGATAGAAACCATCATGAAGAGAACTGCTTCTTAATGCACAAAATAGTTATTTATATTATACTATCTACAGCAATTTATTCACCGCAAACACCATTACACAGTATATGATCACAGCATGCTGAGTATTCACAATGAGATTTTAAAAATGGCAATTTTGTTAAGTATTCTCAGCTTTGTTCAGCCGAAGAAAATTACATAAAACCCTTCACAGAAGGCTTGCCTTGCTCAGAGTGGGAAACAATCATTCGCCTCCTATTACACATCTATGGGCTCAATTCCCTTTTGCCACATCTTTTGTTTCTTTTTCTTTCAAAGTAATACCAGTAATGGAAGTTCCAGATCTTTTAAACCACCAGAAATTGACAGTATAGTTTAAAAAAGATAAAATATTTTTCAGCCTGATTTGCCTCTATGGGAAATTATACCAAGCATGATTTGTAGCCCTATTTTAGTAAAAGAGAAAACAACAAGTAACTAGGAATGAAAAACACTACAGAAGAATGAATAGGCTGTCCTGGGACCTTCTAACATGACCTCCAATCCTGCAAGTTGCCAAGTGATATTATTTCCATGTTACTCCTAATTTGCTTTTCCATGAGTTTTTTTCTTTCCCAGGATTGTAATTTACTTTTCAAAATATAACTACTTTTTAATTTCACAACATTTCCCTTTGCTGACAACAGTTGTAATTTACCATTATCTCTTCTCTAAGTTAATCAGAATCCATGACATGCAACAGTGGGGTAGCACCACCAGGCACTGTATTTTTAAAATTTTAGATCTAATTTAAAAGGATAAGGTGACTACGTGCAGACAGATAACACAAAAACCCCAGAGCAGCTGGATGATTTAAGAGGTGTAGTAGGGAAGAAAGCATTCTTTAAAACAGCACTGACTTTTTAGTTTCTGTGGAAACCTTAGAGGCAATACAGGAGAGAGAGGTAGACAGGACTAAAGCATAGCAGCTCAAACATACTAGAAAGACTTCTCATGAATGGGTGGAACACACTGAAAGCTTTGGATTTGAAATGCATTTGATATGTTGATTTGATCACTTATAAAAAAATGATGGCAAATTCTTGCTTTTTTATCAGAAATGATGAAAAATGACAAAAAAGTCACAGACAGTGTATTAGTGATGAATGGATGAAATGAACTTCAACTAACATGTCCTTCACTTTGAGGTAATGGACTGCTGATTTCATGTAAGAAATTTTTTAAAGTCTTATCCAAAAAAGATCTTTACACTATTTTACTTTTCAAAATATTAGTGTAAAAATATTCTGAAGTAGTCAGACATTTCAGTAACTGAGAACGATTTATACAGGATTATTTCTAATATATATACATCCACATTTTCTGGTTATTATGAATGCAACAAGCAAGGCAGTAGTATTGTTCAATGCCTTCATATTCTCTGTTTCTCAGAAAGCCGGTCTTCTAGCTGGTCTACTCGCCATTAAATCTTTCCCCAACTTGCAAATGATTTATTCAGTGGCCCCTAAAGAAGTTTGAGTTGTTCAAAATTGTAATCTTTAAGAGTCCTGTCTATAGGCAGATGTCTAAATAAGAGCCTAGAAATTTTGAAACCTTGTGCGACAAGATAATTTTGCAACTTTTTATTCTGAAGGGGCCCAATTTTGAGATTTCCTTTTGTGACACTTTATAGAGACTTTAGCTTTTACACATAGGCTGCTTGTAATACTGTTCCAAAATATTAATGAGGGGAAGCAATGAGACGCAAATTTAAAGAAGAGAGTATTTACAGTTTATCTCAAACATACAATACAGCTGTGTAACCAACAAGTCTGCTCGTGTCCATTCGTAAACAGAGGAACAGGCTTAGATACAGACCCCCCTCATTTCAGTGGGAGATTCACACATGCTTACACGTGAAATGCTTGCTTACACAAGGAAACAACTCTTTATTATGGCACAGATTAACTAACATGATGTTAAACACATTATAAAACAAGTCATTTCCTCCTGAGTAAACAAGCCTATAAAGCCAACAGGCACAGAAAAAGGAAATTTGATTCTGAAATCCACATACTTCAAAAGCAGATTCCTTTTATTTAGTCAATTTAGTTAAGATGCTGTCTTATTTCTCCAGATCTCTGGTAACAGAAGAAAACACACTTGGAAATTACTGGCAAATGGACACGTTTTCACAACCTTTTCCCTTCATCTGAAATTATTCTCTTACTTCAAATATGGAGACTAGCCATAGGTCCAAGGTGGAAGAAATCTTAAAATGTCTCAACCCTTGGCTGAGACTGATTGCCCCCATGGCAGCCCATGCTCTGACTTGTCAGAAGAAACCACCATTTACAGGCAGTTTTCTTAGCAGTGTCCAAGGTATGAACACTTTACACTACTAGACTGACCAGCCAAACTGAATGGGGACGTGCCAGATTCAGACTGGGACCCAGGAATGTGTCTTCTTCTGAGTCAACAGAATATTGTTAAGACTTTTTAATGTCTTTGGGGTGAGGGGACTTATCCGGATACATGACAGAGTA
>WEIT01013085.1:1643-14427 GCA_013389985.1 Dryoscopus gambensis
TCTTGAAACAGTGCAAAGTTGAAATACAGTTTGAAAAGTAAAAAGAAACCTTTTTTTAAATTAATGCCTTACTCCTAATATAAATAATATAACTTTGAAATACCACGCAACAACTCTCTGAAAAACTTCCTCTTTTGTTACCCATATAGAACATAAGTAACTGCTAAATCTAAAATTTCTGACAGATAAAGCACAGGTTTTACACAAAAATTCTGTATTGGAGTTCATAGACAAAAGGTCAGAATGGCAATTGGGAATATGGGAAGTTCTTCAAGATTTCAGCTGACACTTTATATTGAGCCAGATCAAGAGTAAGAGAAAGAATCCTTGATAAAGAATATCATAGTTTTGCAAGTATAAGCGGCCTTATTTCAGATTATATATTTATTGCCTTAGTTGTATCTAATAAAAAACAAGGTGCTTCCCTAAACAGGACAATCAACTCATAAAGTGTTTGTGGACCTAACTAGGACAATTTGGGGGACGGCAGGAGCGGGAGGACAAGAAACAAAAAGCCCTCACAGAACCAACACAACAAAAAGCCGAGGAACAGTGAGACAAAGAGCTCTGCAGACATGAAGCCAGAAAACAAGGAGAAAGAGGATGTGCTCCAGGCTCCAGAGCAGAGATTCTCATGAAGCCCCCGGAGAAGACCATGGTCAAGCAGATTGTCCACCTGCAGCCCATGGAGAAGCCCATGTCAGAGTAGGCACATATTCCCTGAAAGAAATTGCAGCCTGTAAAAAAGATATACTGGAACTGGATTATCCCAAAGGACAGCAGCATGTGGAAAAGATGCAGCATGTGGAAAAGGTCCAGCACAGAGTAGGGGAAAAGCCTACAAGAGGAAGAAGCACCATAAAGAAGCTGTTATGGACTAACCACAACTCTCATTCCTTACCCTGTGCCACTCAAGGGGAAAAGGTAGAGAAGTGGAGAAGTTGGAAGTGAAGGAAAGAAGTTGAGCCTAGGTAGAAAGAGGGAGAGGTGAAGGGGTTTAGGTTTGTTTTGGTTTCTTCTTTTTTTTCCCAATATTTAGCACTGATATTTTTTAAGCATATAACTATGCGCAAAGGTAATTTTCAAACCCATTTGATGAGCATCACTGTTAAAGGAAGCAGAATGGCAGCAAACAGTTTTGCTATTCTTCATTACAATATTCAGTATGCGGGTACCCTTCTATTGTCATATAGGAGGCTAATGTCTTTCATTCTGCATTCTCCAGATCAATGATTAGGTTAGAAAGAGTGAGATGCTGTGGCTCTGCTCATCATGCGAAGTTTGCTCCACAGAACAATCCATATTCAGTTAATTTCTTTTGCTGAGATCACAAGTTAGACGATATGATGTTGATTGGCTGAAGATAGACAACATAGCTCACTGAAAATCATGCTCAGTATCACCAGTTAGGGGTCAAAATTTGCTAGAACCCAACATTAAACAATATTTTCAGTGTAGGCAGGTCCTGTTGTTAATTTATATACATACTTCTCAAACACAAAACCATGACCAATTTGCAAGGTTATAATTTAATCTTTTGGTCAAGTCACATCATCTTCTTCCCTAACTTCCAGTTATAAAACCATGCTCTAGGAAAAAAAAAACCCCAGGGTGGCATTGTAACTGAGAGATGACTATCAGAATAGGATCACAGTCCAAATATGGGGGAATGGACTTTCCATTGAAAATTTTGTTTTCTGACTTCAGGAACCCAGGCCATATGGGGCTGATACAACTTCAGAACTCGCTCCATTTCTATTGTTTTTATGTTTTCCCACAAAAGAGAGTAATGTTGCTCATCTTTTCAGCCTATCTGGCTTTTAAATAGTCAAGGAACTTAAAATTTCCTTGGCTTGGGAATATGATTCTGAGATTAGGATATGATTCTGAGATCATTTGTGTAGCATGTTAAATTCTTCTAAGGGGGATTTCCATCTTGAATACATTTAGTAACAAAGCTTCTCTTAAATGCATTTGGACAACTGCTGTTGATTTTAATAACTGCATGTATCAGTAGGTCACATTTGGCTCACGGTCAAGGTTATTCTTTACTGTAACTTTTATTCTTGTACAGTCCTTTTTAAGGGCAGAATACAGAAAGCTGACTTTAATTCAATTAAATATATATTTTTGATATTTGTCAGTTCTTACTCAGGCCACTTAGTTACAACATTTTGAAAATGCTCACAGTACAGTTTATTGCTTGCTTCTCATTAAGCTTAGAATCACTCATTTTTCAGCTTCTGTATAACTGAGAAACAGCCATTTTAAAGAATTTGTTTGGTACTTCTCTCAGATTTCTGTGACAATGATTCTGCATCATTCCTAAATTCTGCTTCTTCCCACAGTCGAAGAACAAGTCCATTTTTGGAAAGCATTGTGGTCAGAGACTAGCTTATTGCACATAACTATAGAAACAGTAAATTTCTTCTCAAATAGGCACACTGCAATTCAAACAAATGTATTAAAAGTGTTGAAAGAGTCAAAAGCAAATAATGAAAATAAAGTAGAACCTACAAAAATATGCAAATATGCTCAAACTGTATTTTGCACTGCTACACTCTAAGACATGTACTAAGATGACAAAAATGACAGGAGTTGTACAGTCATACAGAAAGTATTAGAAAGATTGGGTTTATTTTTATAAGGCGTACTAAAATCTTAATTAAATAAGGGCAATCTGATATTTTAAATATCCCTTCCAAAGCTTATCCTTTATTTTTAATTTGTTTTTGCAGAAAATCACACCCCTCCTCCACAAACTCAAGGCAAACCTAAAAGTGTAATTTTTCATTTTCTGTTATTACTCTGTGCACTGTATGAGTTACTCATCCAATAAATTCAATTTAAAAATAAAATATTGATGTTTAAGGAAGTGTCATGAAAAAGACTTATGTGTTTTGAATTTTGAAAATAAACAACTCCTGGTACTTTCGTTAAAACACAATCTGCAACTCGTAAAAAATGTGAAGTGCAAGATTACAGAAAAAAATTCTTTTCTTTTGTCAGAAACGGGGGAGAAAATGTTTGTTTGCTTTTGTATTCAGTCACTGCGACTAATTTCAGCCATCTGTCTAGTTGCTGTCTTAGAATTTGTGATCACTTAATATCAATATAATTATCATCCCCTGAAATCTGACATTTCTTCATGATACTGTAGCTGTATCATATACTTTTTTAAGCTTTTTAATCTAAAGAGAGACTTGTCATTCCTGATCATAAGCCATGTATCTAGAGTTTTAGCCATTCTCAATATGTCACAATAACATATACTAAAAATACAAACTTAACATGTTGTAAGAGAAGTAGATGAACAGATATATGACTAATAAATTTTGGAAGCCTCTTTAGCTATTAATTCTTTCAAAGCTGACTATATACTCTAGAGAACACATGTTAAGGAATAGGCACAAAGAAATGTGAGGCAAAACGCTTGGCAAGCGAGCTCCTGTCTGCAACCGCAGGCAGTGCAGGGCTGGACCTGGCCTCCAGAGAGTTAGTAACCCTTATGACATCCTCAGTACACCTAATTCCTCCAGGAGTGTGGGGACCACTTGGAAGTAACATTCATGCCTTGCTAATTGGGCATTCCTCTACCACTAAATTGGGGCTTTTTGTACTGCCTGGAGTTTTTGATTCGGATTGTGAAGGTGAAATATGAATTATGCTATGGACTCCCATGCCACCCTGCTTTGTACCTGCAGGTCAATGCATAGCACAATTTACTCCTTTTTCTAACAAAACTCCTTGTGGTAAGGGTAAACGTGGCACAAGTGGCTTGGGCAACAGAGGTCAGCCACAAATTTCTGGAAAAGCTCCATTACAACAGTTCAGCCAAATCTGGCATGCAATATAGATGGCAAAAAATTTAAAAGGCTTGTTGAAAGCAGAGCTGATGTCTCCATCATTAAAAGCAGTGAGTGGCTTAGTGATTGGCCCATGATCAGCCCCACACTGACCCTAATTGGAGTAGGAGGAATGCAGCGCCCTAGACAAAGCATTCACCTCCAGCTTGTTCTTGGCCCTGATGGGCAAACTGCCTGGATTGCTCCATTTATTGCTGCTATACCATGTACGTTATGGGGAAGAGATGTTCTGGGATAATTTGGAACCGCTATACAAATCAACTCAGCTTCACCAAAAAACCTTTTTCATGGGGGCCATTGATGCAAATTCAAATACTGCACATATGCAAACTCACATGGTGGAGTGAGGACCCTGAATCAATCAATGAATCAATCAATGGCCCCTACAAAAGGAACGGCTACAAAACTTACAACAACTTGTAGAAGAGCAATTGTCCTTAGGCCATATTTGTCCATCCTCTAGCCCTTGCAACACCCCTATATTCTGTATAACTCAGAAAATTGGCAACTTGAAATACGTTTATGTGCCTGTTGACACCTATTCTCATTTTCTAACAGCAACTGCCCACACTGGAGAGAAGACCTGTGATACTATCCGACATTGGCTTACCTGCTTTGCCACTCTGGGCCTTCCCAATACTATTAAAAGGAACAATGGACCTGCCTACACCTCGGAATGAATTTGTAACTTCTTGCAGCAATGGCGTGTTTCACACAGTACAGGCATTCCCCACTGTCCCACAGGGCAGGCTATTGTCGAGCGCGCCCATGGAACATTGAAGACCATGCTTGAAAAACAATAGAAGGGGGAGTTGGAATGCCCTCACAACAGATTAGCTAAAGCCTTGTATGTCCTTAATTTTTTAAATCGAGACGAGATCAGACAAACTGCGTGCGAGAGACAGTATTCCTTTGACACAAAGGCTCGTCTAAGACCTCCAGTAATGGTAAAGGACTTACTAACTGGGCAGTGGAAAAGACCCCTGGACTTACTAATGTGGGGCAGGGGTTATACCAGCGTCTCCACAAGTCACCACGTAGAGTGGGTTCCACCGCGGTGTGTGCGACTTTTTGTTGCACCATCCTGATTCCGTGTATATATAGTTGTTATGTTATAGGCATATGTTACAGTTTTTGAAAAGTTGTTACAGTTATTATTGTTGTTACTGTTATTAATGTCTTAGGACTTGTTTAGGTTTTTTTAGTAGGTTTTTCGTTGCTTAAACAAAAGAAGGGGGCGACGTGGAATATGGGGTTACATTTGTTAAAGTGGTCAAGGCTTGTGCTCACCAGCAGGCCCTGTGGGAAAGGCACAGCCGCGGGGTGCAGGGCTGGAAGTCGGCTGAGGGGTGAGACGCAGCTGCGAGTGAGGAGAGAGGCAGTTGAGTGACAGCTGGAAGTGAGACTGTGATTGGCTGGAGGATGTTATGATCCAATTATTATTGTTATTAAGGTTCTTTAGAAATTCCTCTGCCCCAATTAAGGTGCAAACAAGACCATATGCCTAGTGACAATAATATAAGTTTTATTATATAGTATATATGAGAGAAAGAAAGAGAGAGAGAGAGAGAAAGAGAGAAAGAAGTAGAAAATAGGTGGGGGGGACAGAAAGAATGATAGGGACAGAATAAAGAAAATATCACCATCTGTGGATCCTAACGATGTTCTGATAATCCTCTTCAGCTGGTCTTGGTGGTGAAGTCCCCCCAAGAAGCATAGAATCCGATGGGCTCATATGCTCAGGCTAGGCAGGCATGCCCGGGCATGTCCCCCTGGGGGAGGGGGCAGTCTCTTACAGCAGTCCCTGGGTCTGTTGCATCACCTGCAGTCCTGTGGGGCCAGGCCTCTCCCGTGAATGTCCCGTGGATGCGCCCGGTGGGGTTGGGGGTCCCACAGCTTGGCCAGTTTGTGTACTGGGAGGATGGGTGTTTACTGCCTCTCACCGGAGTTTATGCCATGCACCCGAGACCTCCTCCTCCCCCCCTCGGCTGGGGTGAGCAGTCTGTGTAAACCTGGCTTCTGTGAGCTGTACTCTCCCCCACCCCAAACTCAGCCAGGGATGAATCTTAGCAGGGCTGCTGGGTTTGGCTCACATATCTTTTCTTTGTTTCTCCCCGGGCCTGAGGTTGATGAAAGAATGGGTTTTCCCTTTATCTAATCTGAGTAGTTTGACTTACAGTCCAAAGTTCTTCAGAGAGGTTTCTGGAGTCGTAGCTTCTTTAAAACTTTATATCGATGTTTGAGGCATGAACTATTTCAGTCTCTGACAGAGGAACGCATGGCCAGCAAATGAACGGGAAGCTGATTGGGTGATAGGATGCGTGGACAGCAGCACCGCAGCTGTGCCAGCCAATGGGGGCCCTTCTGCTGTAGAGTTCTGTTAGGCTTCGGCTTGGGTTCAGTTGTACCCGGTGGGAATTAAGGGTATAAAGAGGGGATGATTTCTGACAATAAATGGATCTTCTTTTGACGTACAAGGGAGTCTGTTGGCTTTGTTCCCCATTCCTACATATTACAGATATTGTCTGGTTGGAATTTTAAAATATTTGTATTAATTTAAAGTAGCATTCTTCAAGGAAAGTAAATGGGAAGGGGCATAAGACAAAGAAAATAAAAGTGGTTTTATCTGCAGTATGGATTAAAATGAGTTAACTGTAAATCTGGTCAATTGACTGTGCTTATTTTGTTGCTTATTTAAATATAAAATTTTTCAGCAAGGATTGAATGAGATTTCATCCCCTGTACCCATAAGATAGGCTATCAAGCATGATAGGGGACTGTTCCTTTTTCACTTGGGTGTTAGTGCTCAGAAGAACATAGCTTCCGGTTAGGACATTTTTTCCTAAATATAAGTGCAAAGGGATGACTAAACTTCACTATTCTTTCATCCAGAAGAAGATTAGTTTCTTGATGAGGGGAAAAAAAAGCGAACAATTTAAAGGTGGTTCAGTCTGGCAAAGAAAAGAGAAGCTATCTGCTGTCTTTGTGAAATGAGAGAGTGCCAGCTCAAGTTGCTCATTAAAACAGAGGAAAAATGGGAGGGAAAGTAGATCTTGTATTCATTCAGCTGTTAAGCAGATATCCCTAGCAAGCAACGCATATTATATGGTCAAGCTTGACAAGCCTGCTTAAGAGAAATCCTTTCCACAGTTCCTCTGCAAAGACAGCTACATTTGCACTTCTCTGTCTTTCATTCAAGTTTTTTCAAGCCATTTTCAGCCAATGTCAGTGAATTAAACCTTTTAGCAATGTTGTGAGACAATGGAAGTTCTGTATCTCTGTTTTATGACTTGAAGTATAAAGTTTAAAGCCTTAATCCATAAAAAACTTTCACTGTCTGATGTAACAATCAAATGGAATTTGGAAGCACAAATCCAAAATGCAGGTCCTCAACTCTTCATTCATCTACAGTCTAATGCTGGTGATGCCAGAACTGTATTAATGTATCAAATTAATTTCCTGGGGAGAAGGAAGATATTACAGCTAAATTAATGAGCACTGAGATGCTTTAATACTTAACTGAAATAAAAATACTAAGCAATTGGAGCAAGGATGGGACAACAGGTTTCTTTCTTCTCAGATGAGTACTTAGTGAAACATACATAGTGAAACAGGGTCATTTTCTTTTTCGCAATTTTTTTTTGTCCAGTGAACTTGCAGTTCTCCTTTGCAAAGTGTACATCTTCAAAAATAGAAGTAAACAGAGATTCCTACTGCCATGTGATCAAACCTTTCTCCAGGAAAATAGGAAAGAAAAGAACCAGATTCCACCATCTGTAGTGGAGTGTTCAGAGTTATGGACTTACATCTCTTCCTAAAACATAATTTAAAGATGGTATATGAAGACAGGGGATGCTGCAAAAAGAAAGAAAAAGGGAATTAAAAAAAAAGAATATCAGATGGAAAGAGAACGGTACTGGGGAAGTGTGGGACACCAATCAGGGAACAAGAGAATCCCCTAAAAGGACAGGTACCCCAGTTCTGTTTCCCTGACTGGCCCGTTGATTTCCCCGCCCCTTTTTCCCTTTCATGTCAAGGTCCTGCCCTCCGCACGCGTTCCTCCTTCCCCCGCCCCTGTTCCTAGACTCTCCCTCGGGTCTTCCCCATTTGTTCTGTGCCCTAATCCCGCCCATGTACCGCCCTTGTGCCCTGGGACCATTGGCCCATGTGCTCTCTCCGTCCCCCTGAACCCCATGTAAAAGGTCCGGGCTTCATGTCATGTAGTCTCTCTACCTGGGGCAATCAGGGCATGTGGTCGAGTCTGCCTTTGGGACCATGTGAATAAAGCTCCTCGGAAGCCCCCATGCAGGGAGCCCTTCTCGCCTCCTTTATCGCCGCCGTGCTGTGGAGCTGAGAGCTAGCCGGGGCCATGAGGGGCAGTCCCAAAGGGGCCACGGGAAGTGAAACAGCTTCCCTCCCCAAGGAAGCCCCCTGGGCTCCCAGGGAAGTTCTGCGGCTTGCCACACCATCGCAAGAAACTACAAACCGCAACAGGGAAGTAAAGACTGGGCAGAGGTGTCCATAATGCCACGTGCTAATAAATTGAGAACTTTATTGCATTTAAATGGTTATAGTGCTTCCTGTTCTTCAAATGGATTGGCTATATCTGTAAAGTGTGTTTTTGCACAACATTTCAAATTCCACCATAACGTGTAAAAATATTAAGACTAAGAAAACCCCAGTGGTGTCCAGATCAGTGTTTTTTGGATGCATTTTTTCATATTTCTAAAATACTACTACGTAATACTACTAAAATTCTACAGTAAATAATACTACTAAATAATAATATAGTGCTGTGGGGTATTATAGTGGGTAAAAATGACCATTATTTCTTCGTCAAAATTCTGAAAAGGAGATTCTTTATTTCACAAATGAAAAGAAAATTCTGCTTTTCTTATTGGCTGTTCTCTGGCTGTCTTCCAAGAATTTACACTTTTTCCCATGAAACTGATGACTCAGTATGTTTTCAATGCTTCTGATTCTGTTAATAACATCCAGGCTGGAATTTAAAAAGGAATCACCAGTCATGAAGTAAGAATAATGCACAACTTAGCTCCTTCTGCTTCTACTGAACAAAAGAACACTCTTTCTCAGAATAGCTTTGAAAAAATGAAGTTGTCATGTGTTTTAAGAGAAGAAATAAATATATGAAGTATATTCCTTTCATATGTAGTTAAACATATTTAAACAAATTTTCCATTTGCTTATGCAAAGTCAGCATCCCTTCTAATATTAATAAGAAATTTAATGTATTTTCTGTGGTATTTGCAATTTTTTTTCCCTCATTCTATTCTGTATTCATTTTAATGATTTTGTTCCTGATTTTCCTCTATACTATAAACTTATTTTTAAGGTTGGTTTTGTTTTTTCCAGTGAAAGTGAAGGTTCCTATACTGTATTTGTAGAGAGTTATTTGCAGTCTAAAGGAATTACTCCCCCAGTAGCTTACAGGTCTTGGGTGAATAATATCTTGTGCTCTGTGATTTGCATTTTCAGTATCATCTTGCACATCAAGTTTTTAAGAAGGGGAGATATTAGTAATTGTAAGAACATGAGATTTAAACTGATAATTATTGGTATAAATAAAATACTTCATGTATTATTAACTGTGGAAATAATGAAGCAAATCCATTATTGATGTGCTCAGTTCAAGACTAGCCTTCATGTATAGACTTGCACCAGCTCTGCACCTTCATTCCTTTACTTATTATTTGCATGTTCTTTTCTCCTTTGTTGTCATCATATTTATTTCCTTGCTTCTCTCACTCTTGCTTTGGCTCCCTCTTGCAACTTCTCCTTTTTTCACAAGTATTATCCTTTCAAGCTGTCAATAATTCTTTGAATAAATTTTGTCTTTTAGAGAACTTGCTCTTTCATATCACTAAAAAAAAAAGGTAAAAACACAAACAAATGTTTCAGTTCATCTAGTTCTATTGTTTCTAGGAAACATTGAACAAACTGGCTTTTGTAATGTTAAACCGTATTGAGCTAAATACTTTCCAAACTTTCCAGTGCTTTGGATACAGCCTTCAGTCTGAATTGAGTTATGATTTTGCACTAAGAAGAGTTGGTTTTGAGTACAGATTCCATTGTACATCTTGGTCAGGATCACCGATGTATCCCTCATATCAGATGGCACAGCAAATTCTAGTTATGCTAGATCTATCACACATTTGCTTTTTATCACGTAGTGAAATAATTCAGTGTGTTTGGGATGTATTGGATTCACTCTTTATGTGCAGCAGTGTACTGTGTGTGCTGTGCTCATTTCCCAGAGCTGTATTTGAGCTGTAGCCCAGGCAAAGAGAAACATACTAAAAGAGGCAGGCCTGTGCTGCTTTTTGCACATATGATACTTCTTTCCCTCTTGCCCTTTATCACCACCAACCAGTATGCAAGATTCACAGTAAGATTTTGAAAGAGGTAGTAAAATTATTAGATTAGGCTTTGTCTGAAAATCACAGCCATCACTTCATCACTGGCCTCTTCCACCCTGAAGTGGACTGGTGCAAGACATATTTAGCCTAAAACAAACTTGAACAACTCTGTTATAGTAAATATTCAAACCAAAGCTATTCTTTCAACAGCTCCTTAAAACTTAATTTTATTCTGTGTTTTTCCTGTGATTCCTTTTGGCAGAAAAAAAAAGGAAAAAAAGAAAGAAATTAAAAAAGATGTCAGTCTGCAATTATTTACGTGCTGTGAGATGATCTTCCCTCTGAGAAGTTTTGGATATTGGGAGGAAATTCTGTCCTCTACAATATGATTCTGTGCTTAGACTCCAGAGAGCCAGTACTGATAATAAATCATTTTGGGGTTGTGCCTTCTCAATGGTTAAGCAAACATGCCCAATTGACATTTTGACCAAAAATGCCATCAATATTAGGCCCTTGGAAAGAGGGAATACAGGGACCCCAAACAACTTGTCTGTGATCTCATAGCAATTATAAAAAAAACCAGTGGTAGAGTAGAACTGGTATTTTGGCTTACAGGTCTCTGGCACTATTGCATCTCAGGCTAGAGGAGACATCCTCTTGTCTAAGATTCCATGTAATGAAGTCAAGTCTGTAAACAAATTCTGAGTGTTGCAGTGGCCAATGAAAGTCAGATTAACATGACATTTAATTTGAATTTGTTGGCAACACATATATTTACAGCAACACCTAAATCCATGGTTGATAATTGCAGTAATAAAAAGACTGCATAATACATTGAATGGTCAGTTAGTATAAATACCTTCAAAACCCACCAGTTTATGGCAGACCACTCAAAGGCAAATTTTGCTGAAGATTATTTCCATTCTGAAATTTAACCTTTAGTCCCTGGCCATGTAACCTAGGTGTTTTTCAGAAAACTGTGCCTTTTCTGGAAAAATACAAAATATTTTCTAGAACTTAATAATGGCTTTTAACTGGCTGTAACAGGAATGCCTTTTCTAAGTAATTAGTTCATAGATTAGACTACAGTCTAATCAGCTGGGTGATGAGGTCAAGACCCTGACTGAGTGACTTGTACAAGTTTAGATCAGGCCTTTGCCCTTCAATATAGAAATAATTCTATTACCTGCTACTTGCAAAAGCACAGGGATGTATTTTCTAAGAATGTGAGATGCACACTGCAGGTTCTATCAAAGCCTGGGCTAAGCATCCCCTCTGTCAATACCCCACGAAAAAAATATAAACTGGTGCAAGTATGTAGTGATACTCCCTAGATCAATTCACAATAACCACTGAGCTGAATCCCAGGGGCTCCTTGGTGACAAAAGCAGAGTATTCCACAGTGTACATAAAAGGCCATGGATTCTTCTGTGAAACTGTCAAACGCCTTTAGTACTTGAAAAGTTTTGTGGCAAGGAGTTCCACAGGTCCTCTCTGCATGGTGTATGGGCATGTTTTCTTTCGTTCCTTTTGTACTTGCTAGTTTATTTGATGCCCTTTTGCTCTTGGACTAGACAAAGTGATGGAAAATATTTTCTTTCCCCTTCTCTTCATCAGTCTTTTTTTCTTTTTAAATCTGAGGAGCAGCCAGTTAGAGCATGAAATTAAGCAAGACATTAAAACTTAAACTCTTCAGACTTCAGTAATGCTTTTAGTTTCTTGCAGCTTATATCAGAGTTCAATAATTTTGTTTGGACTTGCATAATTTTCAGTCTCATGTAATGTAAGAATTTAATACAGTTTAGGTAAATTTTCAAGCCCATATTAAGAACTGAAAATATTGCTTTAAAATGGAATTTTAAAGTGGGCTGCAATATTTCTAGCATGCAGTAAAAAATATTGAGAAGGCAGTTTGCTTTTAATCTATAAATTAATTTAACAATTTTTCTAATGCTCCACTAGAAGTTTGACATTTGAGTCAAATGAACATGACTAGAAAACATTTAGACAAAAAAGTGAAAGTAATGAAAGACCAACATGAGCTGATTTGAATGAGGGTAATTTAAGCCACCCTTAACTACCTAACCTTTTAACCAGTGCTTTTCTAATTATGATTTGGGGAAAATATATTTAGGCAGATGGTGTTATTACCTGAAGACGTAAATCTTCATAAAGGTACTAATGGAGCCTGACATTTTCCTACAAGGTTAGGACAATGTTATATTGCTGTTTGTCCACTTCTGTGAAGCAAAATGCATTTAAGAAGAATTTGCTGAACACTAGAAACCACTTAATTGAGATTACCCGGAGAATGACTCATCATTGTGATTATCAATCTCTTCAGGTCTGCAGTCATGTAGAAACAGCAGCAACTTTTTTCTAGACCTATGGAGCTTTAAAAACTCAGTAGCTACAATTTGGTTGTTTTTTGCTTTCTGTCAGTCCTTGATGTGATTTGCAGCTTTGCAAGAGTTTACTCATAGCACTTGTGAGCATCATGTTTTAGAAGCATTTAGGAAATAGCACAGCAAGAGGCTTATT
>WEIT01013087.1:0-21237 GCA_013389985.1 Dryoscopus gambensis
GCTTCATCTTTGTAAAACAAAGTAGAGATCAGTACAAAAGGAAGTCACAGATGATGCACTAGCACAAGGATACTGAAAAAGCTGAACATAGTTGCACAGTACCGCTGAATGTGTCTGGTTGTCTCTTCAGAGCAGAGGGCAGCAGTAAGATCCAAGCCCGAATAGAGCAACAGTCTGCTCGAGCATCTCAGCCTCCTTCACAGTTCAGAGCCCCAACCAAGCCAGCAGTTGGACCTAAAACTTCTCCTTTGAAGGATAATCCTTCACCTGAGCCTCAGCTGGATGATATTAAGAGAGGTAAAGAAGGGTTTGTAGTTTCTTAAGTTTTGGTTGGTTTGTTGTTCTTCTTTATAATAAAAACTGTGACTCTGCAATTTCTAAAAACATTCAGGGATTAAAAGATGGTACTTGACAGCTGTTTTGTCTTCTTTATGTCTTGTTTCTTTATTCATCTTAGTGAATTATTTATTCTCTTCTACTAGAATAGATATTTATACTGCAGTCTTCTCTGACGTGAGAAAACTTCCTCTTTCTGCGTAATTTTCTCTCTTCCAAACTATTTCTCTGTTCTGAAAGGAAGAAAAAAAATTAATGTGAATTCAGAAATTCTGTGGCTCAGTGCTGGACCAATTGCATGTGGTCTTAGGCAACCACAACAGCAATAACAAAGCCTAATAGTGCAAGGTCTCATTATGCAGTCAAGTCTCTTGGAGAAAGCTACCCTGCACTGAGTAAGGCTGGAGCTGCTTGTTGATGCGATGGAAGGGCTTAGGTGGGTGTGTTCCCAGCACAAGACAGGCTTGCACCATGCCAAGCAGTGCTAGTAGGGGAGGAATGAGAGAGTGAACAACCCTAGAGCTTCCCCTCTTCCACAACCACTCCTTTGCAGCTTTGACACATCTGCCATATGGTTGCTAAAATTTTATTTTAAAAGTACCTTAAAGGAATGATTGGCTCAACTCACAATTCTGCTCAAGCAGTGCTTTGTCTTAGTGTTCTGCTGTGGGCTGGATGCACTCTCTCTGCCCATGCCCTTCTTTTCCTACCTGTTTTTGCTGTGGATAATATAGTCAGAATGAGGAAGACTTTAAATTTTTGTTTGGTTCTTCTCTGGCACCGGCACCAGACACAATTATTTTATTTTAAGCTTGTTCTTTCTGTCTGCTTTTTTCCCTGGGTTTCTTTCTCTTTTGTCTCTGTCCCATATAGCTATTTTTGTCTGTAGACTTAGCCTATGTTAATTGCCTAGATGATGTTAATTACTCAGCAGGGTATTTTTTCAGTCCATGGTAATCACTAGGTGCCATTTTTGCTGCTAAGCTGTGTGTTTGCATAGGTGCTGACTGGTCTCACTTTTCTGCAGCAGTAGTGTTTTCAATACTTTGATGTTGGTCAGCAGCCAGAATCAACGTCTGAGAGATTCTGTTAGCTGCAGTTCCCTTAGCTGCATTGTTATTTTTATTTTCTCTGTAATAGGTAAGGAAAGAGATAATAGGTGATATATCAATTTTTTAAATTGAATCAGTTGTATATTTTAAATGTCTTTTCCTGTAGGGTGTAATAAGTTACTTAACCTGTGGGGCACTCTTTTGTACACATACAGCAATTTGTAAAGGTTGTATTACAGTAAAATAATTACGTTTGTCTGGGGTGACACCTATTCTAAAAGATCATTTTCTAGTGGTCTAAAGTATAAGTCACATTGCTCAGAGCTGTCCTAATATTTTTTTTGCCACCTGATCATGTTTTATATGAAAGTACCTCCAAATAAATAACCTGTGGAGTTCTGTTTCCAAAGTCAAAGATTAGCGCACCTGAGTTGTACTAAAAATAGGACTTCAATTTAGTGCTTTATAGGGAGAGTTGTACAAGGCCCNTGAAATTCTGTGGGTTTTGTTTAATGAACACAGCACAGAACTTAAAATTCCCAAAGGAGGTGCTTGAAAGGATCTCTGGCACTTTGATGCTCTCTTGCTTCCAGTATGCTCTACTTAGGGGTGTGGTAAGACACACAGCTCTCATGATGTTTCACAGTAGTTTTAAGGTAACCTCAGTGCAGGTTTCTTTCTCTGGTACCCTTAGCTGTGCATTTCCACTGCTCCCCTTACAGATGAGCTGGAAATGAGCTTTCAGGTAGGTCAGTTCTGTCCCATTACACAGCTGTCCAAACAACAGTGTCTGAGGACAGAGTCAGAGCATCTGAGAATTAAAACAGTCCTTTCCTTCATGCGCAGAGGCTTTTGGGAGGCCGTGTCTAGGGTGTTGCACAAGCAGAATCCTTTCCCCTGCAAGCTTCTGTATTGTCCTCCTGCCTGAAGGGAGCATAGGAGAGGGCATGAGCTTGTTCTTTTGAACACTCAGCTACATCTGATAATATCTCATTATGCTGTGGACATTTGCACACAGATACCACAATACAGCCATTTATTTGTACAAAATAATTGATGTTTATCAGACATATTTGACCACAGCAGAAATCTTTGCAACAGTGCTGTTATAATTCCAGCATGTAACATATTGATATATGTCAATAATATTGACATAATTACAACATTTGGGAAAAAAGCCCACAGAAACATATTTCAGGTTTTAAGACTCATTGTTTAAAAATCTGAGCAGATTTTATTTACCTGAAATGTAGCTGTGGTGTGTGAGGATTATGCCATAGCACTGTGTTTGTCTCTCAAGAACACCTCAATCAAATTTTCTGCACATCAGGATAAAATACTGCCTCTTTTAGCTGCCATCTCCACATGCTCAGAGTGCCAGTATCAAGTTGATTTCTCCACCTTGCATTCTGTTACTAACAGTAAGTGTTCTGCTGTGGGCATTCAAACTTAACCCTCCCTAAAGCTGAATGACTTTTTTCTGGAAGTCCTTGGTATTCTTGCAGCCTAAGGTTAGGGCTTTAGTTAAAAAATCTGCATAACCTATTGGAATTGAGAGAAGAAGTGGGAACAGTTAAACACTGTTATGGTATTTGATACTGAATATATACAGAAGACAGCCCTGTTGAGAAAGGCTGTTCTGTTTGGATAATGATTTGTGACCTTGATTTTTTTTTTAACTCTAAAACCTGCATTGCCTGCCAGTGTAAAACAGTGAGCCATTTTGTCTTCTTGAAAGAAATCTTACAGCTGTAACATGAAATGTAGAGAAGTTAAAGTTCCCAAAGCAGTGTCAACCTTTTCAGATGATGTAGACTCAATTAAGGCAAGTGTTCAAAACCGTACTGTATGAAAAGTTTTTTTAAAAGTAACTGCTGTACATCCTGACTCTTGTCATCTTTTAAACTGCAAAGGCGCATTGACATGAGGTGTTTGATTTTACGGTGCAGAAAGATCTAGGAAAGGTCAAACTCTTTCACTGTTCAACTTAGACTATATGTACACATACACACATTGATGATTGATTCAAATCAACTATTTTGATTTGAAGCACCACAAGGAAATGTTTAACCTACGTCTTCAGTACCTGTAACTGTACTAAGCATAGCAGTCAAATGGGGAAATGCAAAATCGAACCATTGTAAGGCAGCTGTGTTTTTCCTGTAAGGCTTTGATGTCGTCATTGGCTTAGTCACTGACAGTGTGAGACAAGAGTGTTTTGAACAGAATTCCTTAGTGGTCCTGCTGAACTTCTCTTGACAGACTTCTAGTGGTGTGGCAGCCACCATACCATTAGTGAAAACAGTTGCTTTTTTCTCATCTGCTCAGATAAGATCTTTAGAATTCTGGGCTCAAGGAACAAGAGGCAACAGAGATCTGAGAGGAAGCTGTCAGCCTGTGAGGCAAAAGTTGACTAGAAGATGGGCTCTGACCAAGTTTCTACCAGTGACCACTGTCACTGATAACAGCCTTAACTTCCCAGTCCTTGAAGCTTGTGGTACTGGTTCTATTTTGCTTTTTCTTGCCTCTGTTCAGCATAATGGGCTTTAGCACTACCTCCAAGTCATTCTCTTGTTCCCTTCTCATAACCAAACTTCTTTTATGGGCTCTTAGTTTTCTGCTTCCCCAGCAGAAACCTCCCACTCTTCATTCTGACACTAATCTCCAGTTCTGTTTAAAATTGGCTGGGCTAATCTTCCTTTCCCCTTGGTCAGACAGCATCACTTCCTTCAGTTATCTCCTCACCTACTGTATCGAGTCCACACTTCTTGCTTAGTTTTGTTTTTTTTTCCTAGTTCTCTGCAGTGTGTCTTTGTTTTACCTTTTGCCTCTCACCACCAATGCCTTAGATCACTTCACCTTCTTCACTCTATTTCACATGTGGGCTCTATGTTCTCAGTCCCTGTGCCAACATTCCTCCATTTCAGCCACAGACTCCAGCTCTGTAGGCATACATGTGTAATTCTCAGGTACTTGTCCTGTATTAGACTTGTCTGTTGTATGTTTTTGCAGTATGGACTGTGATAGGTGACTGTGCTTGCTGCCATCCAGGATATTCTAGCTATGTAATTATCATCACTGTAATTTGCAACAAACAACTCCATCACTAAAAGAATGTAGAAGTTTAACATCATTAACGTGGAGGGAAAAAACGTTTAAACATGAGCATTTTAAAGAGAAAGAACCCCTTATTCCCAATTATCTTTGCTTTAGATTTTGCCTATTAATTTCTTAACATTAAACACAAGGAACATTTATAATTTGAAATCCTCGATGTGGGTAGTCTGAGAACAGTGACTCACAAGTGCTCGTTTGTTTGTGTATCAGACTCCAGGCCTGAAATGGATTTTTAAAGCCTGCAAGACTGTGTTGGGAGGGAATAAGGGAGAAAGACATTACAGTACAAAGCAGTATCTTCTGCTGGCCTGTTGAATCAATATATGCTTCTGTTGAATCATATTTTCTTTGTCTCTCTTCCAATGGTCTCTTATGCTATGTCTTCAAGCTGAAAGAGTAGGTTTTACCTGGCATACTGGTAAAGTACAGAGAGCACAGATGGTGTAGGCAGGGATCTAGATTTAGGAAGTAAGTTGCAGAAACAACACCACTATCCTTAAATACCCAGCTCAAGTATAATTGTAGCACTTGAAATTGAGCTCTAAACCTTGAAATTGAAAAATAGTGATTTTTAATCTGGCAAAAGAAAACACGATTTCTCAAACTAATACATGCTGAGCTAGAGGAATTCTCTCCAGCAAATATTGTGGAAGCTGAAAACTTAGCTGTTACTCTATATTATTAGGCAGCCCAAGGAAAATGTGTCTTATTAAAAAAGGGACTCTTGACACACATCTGACCTAACATGAATTACTCCTGGCATCAGTTCTCCCATTTGTTAGGTCGGGGTGATAATACCTCACCTCTCCCTTCTTTCATTCTTGTCCCTTTAGTCTGTGAGTTGTCCAGGGTGAACACTGAGTTCTTACCCTGTGGATATAGAACTGCTAGCACAACAAAAGCCTGAATTTTGAGGGTTTCACATCCCATGCTTAACATATGTGTGGATGTTGTTCTCTCATGGAAACCTGTCAAGATGAACTGAGTCATTAGATACTCAGCCTTGTGGCTGGGTACAAAAGAGTTCTCCTGTACTAGTGTTTAGGCCACTTATGGCAAATTTAACAATATTGTATAATTTGGGGTGATGTACCTTAATAGCTCTTCCGTAACCAGTCATTCAGCCAACACTAGCTGTTGCTGATAAGGCTGTTGTGGTGCTGTCATGGTGTTTCAGTGTTTCTTTGCACTGGAAACTAAAGTGGGCAGTGTCTTGACTTGAATAACTTCCCAGTTTCAGGGTAGTTTCTTTCTTCCCTGGCTACTTGTAAGCTCTATAGCAGGTTATGGTATTTTTACCACTCCCCAGCATGTGAAAATTCTCAGCTATTCTCATCTGTCCTACAGCAAAGTTATTTGATGTCATCCATCTGCTTCTGAAGTTTGTTTAAAATGGGCTGTGTGACTGTGCTGACGCAGTTTCATACATTATCTGAAGTCAAGGCAGTTTCTGTTGTGATCATTTGCCTATGCCCATGTACCCAGCCCCACACACACCATGTTTTGTGTTTTCCAAAAGCCTAAATGTCACCAGCATCTAACAATTCAGATTTAGATTTCCTCAATCAGCTAATGTACTTACTTTGTATGTAGAGCATATAGCCTGTCAAAAAAAAAAATGGAGCAGAAAATGCTTCCAGGAGTGTGAAGCATATGAAGAATAATTGTGGAAGTGAAGGTTTTATGATACTAACCTATGCTGTTGCTTCTTTAAATTTAGCTACAGCAATAAGTAGAAAAGTTTTCAGAATTTTTTGGTTTCCCTTCCTGTCTCTCTCTTTCATGTGAGATATTTTGGTGTGATAAATTATACTTGACAAAACTATTGCATTTGCACATTCTTTTCCAAAATTCCATGGGGCCCTGTTTACGGTATCAACCAGATGAATTCCTTTTTATTTCAGAGCTGAGAGCAGAGGTTGAAATTATTGAGCAGATGAGCAGCAGCAGTGGAAGCAGCTCATCGGATTCAGAAAGCTCATCTGGGAGCGAAGATGAAAGCTCCAGCAGCGAGGGGGAAGAGCCAGCACATGTTTCCCCTTCCCAGCCACCACACCAGCAGTATAACAACAGGAATGCTGTTGCTAACGGCACCAGCAGGCCGCAAGGAAACAATCAGCTCATGAACACACTCCGTAAGTAAATGCTTGTGTCTTACCACTGGTGAAAGCTGATTATGACCTCTCATTTACTTAGCATGTTAGGCTAACTTTGTGAAGTGCCTTTTGCCAAATAGTAATCCCAGAGAGTTGCTCTGGCTGAAATACATGGGCACGGTTTATGAACAGGGGGCTGAGACTTGTCTGAAGGTGTGGAGAGCCTGTGGGCACCAGTGCAGTGGCCCCCATTGGCCCTGTTGGGCCTTGATTCAGGCCTCCAGGTAACCACTGGTGCGGGAGGATCTAGTGCACTGGAGGATGAGAGTTTTTTTCATGAGAATACACAGATTAGATGGAGATAGTGGGGTTGACATATGTGTCAGTTAAAGGTCTGCAAAGAACGGTGAACGGCACAAGGCTGTGCTGGGTTCCTAAGTGTAGTCTCCGTGGTCTTTGCTATTGCTTTGTCAGCGTATTTATTGTGTTGGTCTCAGCTATATTTTCACAAATACCACGTTTTGAAGGGAAATTTAAATTAAAATTATGTTGAAATATTAGAGCTATGGTGTTGCAAGCATTGAATCAGTACAAGCTCACTTCACCCTTTAAAAAGTGTCAGAAACATTTTTAAAGCATAGTTCTGTCCCATGAGACTCTCTCTGGGGACATGGTATGCATCTGTGTTGCTCTTTTCTTATGCTACATCAGGTATATTCTAACTCAGTGGAGTTAAAATATTGCATTTGCAATTACCGTAAATTGTTCTTAATTCCTCCTGAGGCACATTTGCACACATCTCTTGGTACCCATTCATAGGGAACTGGTGGAGTCTGAATACAGATATGTGTAGGGTTTCCAGCTTTGAGCAGGTAAGTATATTGTACAGACCATACTGAAAAGGCCTGCTGGGAAACTTAGAGGCCTGTCAGTCTTCCTGCCAGTAATGACGGACGAAGTGAAATTCAAAGTTCAACAAAGTCATTAGGACAGTGTCCATTTCCCTGTTTCTGGTTGTGAGCAGCCTCCTCCCTGCCTCTCCACGACAACAACAGTGCATGGGTTTAATGATCAGAAGCCTCTGACTGCAGGAGAACCTGGGAACTGCTAGGGTAGCTCATCTATTCATGCAATGCTTTTTGCCTTTGGGTTTAAAATACTTTTGCTGTGGGGAGAATCACCCCTAACCCAAGTTCTTGTCTCGTAAAAGGGAAGAGGAGCTTAAGAAAACCAGGGCATAGCTGTTGCATAGATGCCCTGCAGGTATTTTGGAGGGACGGCCATGGTAGAATGCTGGAAGAGTTAAGTTCAATTATCAGAACACAAGCATGATTCTTGCCCCTTTTTATCCCCTCCACCTCACCTGCAAAACAGGATCAGAGCCAGGAGGTTTGATCCATATCCTGGCCTTTCATCCAGTCTCTGCACTTTGGAGGGGAGCCTTCATCATCACAGCACGTGTCACCTTAGTTCAGCCTTGAGTTGTGATGGCTTTAACAGTCCTTTTGGACATGTGAAGGCCTGGCCTTGGCTAGCCAAATGACCTTAAACCAAAAAAAATCTGTTTTTAAAGGGTAAAAAAAGCCAAGGAATTCCCCAATGCCTTGTCCCAGAGCCATATATGGGAGCTTGGGTGGGTGGAGGCTGTGGAATGCTTTCTGCAGCTGCTAGCATGGAGAGGGCTGTTGTCCCACCAGGGAGCACCTTTGGTGGCTCTGGAGACAAGGATGCTTGGTTTGGCATGGAGCCAGCTGTGTATTGGCCCCATGCAGCTCTTGATGTTCTTGGGCATGGTGAGCAGTTTCATTAAATCACAGATGATGTTTGCATTCATTTCATGTGTTATTCTTATTTAAATCTTCCAGTGTAAATGTAACCGTTCCTATGTTTGATTGCCATGAAATGTGAATTAACACCTACTCACTTGTTGTGTTTTGTTGGTTTTTGTTTTTCATAGGAAATGACTTGCAGTTGAGTGAGTCTGGGAGTGACAGTGATGACTAGAGGCTGAGGTTTTGCTGTTTCTGTTACATATACATGAAGAACTAATCTACCTTGAAGTGATCCTATTACTTATGAAGAGAAGCTGGCACAGAGATAGTTCCATGTGTGGACTTTTAATAGAAGAAATGCATAGCCCTACAAAATAGCAGATGTTGAGGGCTGTTTTACTGTGTGAATTAAGTGTATATATTGTGTATATTCTTATTCTGGTAAAGCTTTGAATAGATATGTACAGTGGGTGAGCCAATGTATGTTGCTGTCCACCATCTGTAAGTTTAACATGCAACTGTATCAGGTCATCTAAAAATTTCTTGTTTGTAGGAGATGTTCAGCGCATCATGACTTTGTCAGGGGACTTTTGTATATAGGGTGAGCATGTGCTGACAATGAGTTTTAAAAAAAACATGCAGAAGCTAGTGTGTGCACTGAAGTGAGACTGCCATAAATTAAGTTTCAATACTAAGTTGATTTCTTTGGTTTGGGACTTTTCTAATGCCTTTTTAGTGCTATTTATGGTTGATTTAATAGACTGACTTTTAAACAATTGGGAAATATGAATGATTAAACCATGTTCGTCACAAACCTTGCTGCACCAGTGCCTTATAAGCAGGTTTTAAATAGTGCTTCAATTCCTGCCACCTCCCCTGTAGGAGCAATACTGAAACCTCCTCAGGTTGCTTCTGCAAACAAGAGCTGTGTGTCACATACAGCCTGCTGTGCTCTGAGGGCAGTGACTCTAGCAGGATAAAGGAGATACATCAGTCACCTAAACTCATCCAAGTAAGAATCAGATCAGTATTCTCTTTAGCAACTGAAGCGTGTCATTTAACTCAGACGTTCAGACCTAGTCTTCAGAAATACTTAGAAGCCTAACTACTAGCGACATTGCAACACCACAAATGCAAAATATTTGACTTACTGAAATTCTAAGACTGGGAGCCTCTCTGCAGTTTCCTAGAGAATGCAAAAAGAGATGAGGTGACTAAACAAGTAGCCATGAAACAACAGAAGTCTCTCTCCCACCACAGTTGTCAAGGTAGACTTTAGTCCATATTGTTCATTGGACGAGATCTCTTTGTGCTTGGCAAGAGTACACAGAACATGAAATATTTGCCAAGGGTGAAATTCACCCCTGTTTAAAAGGGGTTTAAAGTGTGCTTAGTTGGATTATCATTAACTTTTTTGCTCACATGGAAAATGAGTGCCATAGGCAGCCTCTCAGAGCTTAACACCAGGGTGACTTCTTAAAATTAAACTTCTGCTGACACAGGACATATTGCACCGTAGTTGTGTAATCCTGGGGAATGGGAAGCTGAATCAGATGCTTCTCCATTCTCAGGTGTCTGCTTTGCACTGCTCTCATCTGTTAGTTTGTGTTTTAACTCCTGTTTGTTTACTGAGCTCTGTCCTTTTTTTAACATGCTGAAGAGCAAGGGGACATTTGAAGGGAGATTTTATTAAATGGTTTATTTTTTTGCATTAGATACATATTTAGGCATATTTTTGCATTATTGTACATACATTTAAAAATACTTGGTTTTTTAAAAGTGTTTTGTGATGTGGGTATGTATTTTAATGGACAATTATGAAATATACTTGATGAAAAGCCACAATTGCTCTTCTTTTTTTTTTTTTTTTCTTTTCCTTTTCCCCTGTTCCTCCTCTGACAGTAAAAATGGTCTGTTTTAACAAGCTCATACCAATTTGGGATTTCACACATTGGTACAGGAGATCTGCATGGTATGGTTTGCAGTCTAATAGATGTTAATGCTGCTCCTGACTTCCCCAGCTAAAGATCTGAATAAGCAGGGAGACATTTTTCGGATACCATTTCCCCATTACTGGAGCGAATTCCTGAGTTCTGTTGACATTATTTGCACTCAAATGGAAAAGCAGCAGAGTGCAGCATTTTCATTGCTTACCATCCACTGCCTGCTCATGTACTCTAAAATCCAGGACATGTCATGGGAAGTTTATTAATTATGTGTAAATAAAAGATATGAAACTTTAGAGGCTAAGATAGCACCAGGCTACATTGATTTGAATTGCCGCTTTAATTGCAGATTAGATCAGCAATTGGGAAAGCTTCATTCAGATAATCAATTTCTGCCTTGTTTTTGTACTCTAGGCCTTGTTTTCCGGCTCATCCCTCCCTGACAGATTTTTTTTCCCCTCTCTCTTTATTGGTAACCGAATTAACATATTTTCACACAACTACACCACTTTAAAACTCCGTTTGGCTGTGCTTTGCATCCCCCTCAGATGCGTCATATCACGGGTGGCCTGTTGTTCGTGAGCTGTTTATGTGCCCTTTTCCGCACCCAGGCAAGTAACCACAGCCTGCTGAGGGCGTGAGCCAGCCAGGCCCTATGGGTGTGTGACCAGCCCCTCCCTCCCTGCCATTGTCCCAAGCAGCTCCTGGCATCTCCTGCCTGAGGAGCTCTCTGCCATCTCCACCCTTCCCACAGTTCTCAGGTACAAGGGATGTATTTTGTGAAGGTGAACCATGCAGTGGGCAACTTCTAAGATCAGAAGAGGTGGCTGCCACCAGCAGCAGCAATACGTTGGTTTTTTCTGAATACACGTGTGTGTTTTAAAGCCATTGCCAGCCTGACATTTTGATTGAGGCCCTTAAATTTTATGTTTCATGTATTAAGAGATACTAGACGTTGTCTATCTGTTCCTATTAGATGGCTGTTCATTGGTTCATAATTTGCAGCAAGTTTCATTTGGATGGAAAATGGAATCCAAGCAGTTATTTAGAATTTTCTTAATTAGTTGGCAATATATTTAACATGCTGGAGAAATAAGTTGACTAAAATGTTTTGATTAAGCCTATTAATGAAACAGTATTCCTGATTATTCCTGGTAGGTTCTAATCCTGCAGGATTTTAGCTCTAGCACATTTTATCACCACACAGTAATTTTTCCACATAAAGCAGGAATGTCTTTTATATGCCACTTAGTTAAAATGGGAATGAACAGTGTATGTGGAATGCAATTATGAGAATGAACTGAAACTAAGGATTTCTTTGCATTCGTGGAGAGCTGCCTGCTGGCCACGGCAGGGTGAGCAGTGACTTCATCCATTTCAGTGGTTTGACTTTCCTTAAACTTCACCAGCGAACATGACCTGCTTATGACTTCCCTTCGCCAGAATTGCTGTAGGAGTAATAAACAATAATGATGTTATTTGATTCAAGTAGATTGTCACAAGTTCAAATATTGTTACAATTCTTCTTTTTAATAAAAAGTCTTGGTTTCTAAAGGGACAATTCAGTCATCTGCTTGTCTGTGTGGGATGTCTTAAAATGCAATTGCAGCAATGCCCAAGCTCATGTTTCAGATTTTAGTCATGTGCAGAAAAACTTCCACCCATCTCTGCCCGTGTTCCAGCCCCTAGGGCTGAGCAGCCCTGTCAGCAGGCACAGCTTGAGTCACTCCAGCTAAACCACAGGAACAGCCACCTCTGGGGAAAGGGTGTCCTACTCCCCTGATGACAGTCAGGTGTAAGAGCAGGTGGCACTGCCCTTTCTTGTTCCACCAAAGCATCCCCCTCCTCTCACGAGTTTGGGTTGAACTGATTTTGTGGAGAAGGCATACTGATGGAAAAAGGTTTTTCTTCAACATGTCTTGGAATAGCTCTGCATTTGTCTGTGGGTAGTACATCTATTTTGAAGATGCTCTGCCTTAGTTGATTTGCACAGTTTCTGTATTATAGACTAGATACAGGCCTGTTGATAGATATGTATAGAAAGGGTTTGATCTGCCAAGCTTTACAGTCTTTTTTCTCCTTCAAAGTCCATTTACTTGAGTTGTCAAAAAAAAAAAGTCCAGCAACAATCCATGCATGTCTACTTTTCTTTTTTTCATTTGAAAACTAAGAGAAACATAACCTGGAAATGCATGTGATGGAGAACACTTATTTTCAGTAATTGCCTATCCTTCATTATTCAGTGTGCTAGCTGCTGAGTCAGAGAGATCCTGTGGAAAACACAGCTGCCCAGGAATGGGCATCTTGATGGGATGAAGGCTTCTTATGGTAACTGTGGATTGAACTGCTGACAATGAATGAGGACATCTTGGGTCTATCTGGTTATTTACAGTTTGTGATACCCACACGAATACGCAGGCTATCAAAAGGAAAAGAGTATTGCTGATTATTGCCTCACAAACAAAACCTGCCATGTTGGGGACAGATGTGAACTAAAAGTAGTTGATCTACTGTTCTCAGAAGATGACTGACAAAACTAATAGTCAGTTAGGCAACACCTATCTGGTTCATGTGGGAGGGGTGTGTATATAAATGGAAAAGTCTCTGTTTAGCTATTGCTTCCTATTCCCACTGCTTACACTCCCTTCCTTCCTTTCTTTTGTAATTCCATTACTTCTAGCACAGTTATGCTTTCTGCTGCCAGAGTCCTGCAGGAATTTACAGGGAAGGGGGAAGGTGTTGAAACAGTACAAATGCATTGGCTGTATTCACCCTTACTCTAAACTTACTCTAAGTGACAAAGACTTAGGGTTCTGAATGGACCCATCTTCCTCCCCCTCCTTGTCTTTGCCTTTATTAGGACCAAACAGTATTCCTTTGGACAAGAGAAAGAAAGGGCAAGATGACAGAGGATGCTGCCGCAGAGCCATGGCCTGAGCTAGCCTGACTTGATCTCACAGCATTGTTGTAAATTGAACATGAAATTCGCTGCTACCACTGCCCTGTGGCTGGGAGGAGAGGAGTGGAGGTCAGAGAAAAAACAGCTTGCAAATACCTTGCTAAACTTGTGCAAGAGTTTTGATGGGATGCTTGGCCTTGCTAAGTTTAATTTAGCTCTGTCAGTGAGTTTTTGTGTGCCCTGTGTAGTGACAGTACCCACACTTCACTAGCTTTTTAGGCAGATGCTGGTGGAAGCAGGGACTGGAGTGAGGCTGACATGTTTTGTTCTTCTGTGCGCTGCTGGACTTAGTTCAACTGTGTGCTTTTTAAATGGCACTGACAACTAAATGAGACAACTGATGGGATATCTCAGAAGGAATCATATGAATCTGACTTGAAATCCCACAGAACCTGTAAGTTCTGATACCTCTGACTGCAATTTTAATTCTCATAAACTTGTAAAAACAGGGATTTGTGAAGGGCAGTGTAAAAATGCACTAAATATCATGCTGAAGGTTTTACATGAAAATTTTGACCTGTGTTTCTTCCCAGACCAGCTAGCTTTGTTGTAGGATGCTGTGTGAAAACCTTTGAGGCACACTTGTACAGGGTCAGCTCTGAAGGAAAACATGCCCTGCATGCTGCACATAAGATACAACTGTCCACTCCTTTGCCACCCCAGTCAGCCCATAAATTCTGCCATCACCTCTCCGTAACTTGGGAATTGGCTTTTTCTTCAATAGCTCTGATACCTCCTTAACATCTTCCTACTGCCAGACATTAACAACAGTAACAAAAGTGAACAAGCACCTGCTCAGGAAAACAGCTACCAAATACTTCAGTGAGCAGCAGGGGTTTCACTCTGGTGCTTCCAATAAGTATCAAGGTTGTGATAGTCTGCTAGGAACACAGAGCCTGTGATATGAGCCCTGAATGCTCATCACATATAACAAAGACGACAAAAAATTGTGGAAGTGTATGGGACATGTACCAAAATTGTCAATTACACCAGAGCCACAGGCTGTGCCATGTGTGCATTGGGAAGCTGAATGGAAGGAGATGTTTGGGAGTGGTTTGCACGGAGGAGATGACAGCAGGGCCATTGATGGGACTGAGGTGGAGAGGACACAAAGGTGAGAGACCATCCAGTGATGGCAGCCACAGTGTTCTGTCAGCTGAGTCACACCATAGCCTCGTAGCAGCCCAGCACAATCAAGGTGAGAGGTCACCTATGTGGTGGAGAAGCTTTGAATGCCCTGAGAGGTACTGGAAGCTGTCACCCTGTCCTTCACAATGTAAGAAGTGTTATATTTAGGTATGCAGTCATTGTGTAATTAGGAAAGAGAGAGTCATTTGGGTCTGGGTGCTGGAGAGTGATGGCAAGAGGGAAGGGTAGGGATGGGGGTCGCTCAGCAGCTGCAGGCTGTGGTGGTTTCCTGCTCTTTTCAAACTTGACCTAGTGGGTCTTAAGACAAGGGACATTACCAGTTCCCACTGGGGAGTAAAGATTCTGATTGAGCCAGACCCCAAGAAGTGACTTCCAAAGCCAGCTCTGTTATAACCCTGTCTTACTCCAAACTATTCAGGTTTATGCAAGACACTAACATGTCTCAGAAACAGAGCCATATTTTTCTTCCATGCTACTGAGGCTGGACTCAGCACCATAAACAAGATGATGTAAACTAGAAAATAAAGCCCCTGATTAACCATTAGCCAGTCAAAATACCAGGCTTGGTGGTTAATTAATCCAGCCAGTGAACTCACCTCCCAGATGCCATCAAGAGATTTCAAGGTGCAGTAAATATACTGCAGCTGTGTCTGTGCTAGCAAGTTGTACAGCCTGGGAGCAGATCCATAATGCAAGAGAGTGCTGAGATTGCAATGTGCACACTGTCCGCCTTTCATCTGAGAGGAAGCCACCTCTTGTGCCCTCTTCATGATGCAAACCACAGCAGGGTAAGTAGGGATGATTGGAGCATTCACTTCGTAAGTGTTCTCCTGACCTGGGCTAACTGCGAATGTGGAGGCACAGTGCGTGAACTGGCCCCATTCCAGCTTCTCTGCAAAAATACTGGGATAAGAAACACATTAAGAAATATTGCTTAATCCCAGAAGCATAATACTAGGCCTTATGGAGACATCCTTAGTATGGCATTAATATATGAATCATACTGAATAATAATAACACAGAATCAAATACCTAAAAAAAAAAATCTTTTTCCACAGGAGAAACTCATATTTTCACAAGCTTTAAGGCATGAACAGTATTCCTGATTAATACACACAAATCTCCATCTTATAAGGTGCTAAGTGACTATGCCAAATCAAAAGGAAGGCTGTCAGCAGTACAGCTAGGACCAGGCTCCAGGCTTTCCCATCTAATCCTGTCAGCAGCCTCATGCCCACATGAGCACAGGGCTTCCCTGTGCGGGAAGGCATCCCAAGAGACTGAGGCTGGGATCCAGTCTGATTTCCAGAGAACAGCTTTTAATTGCAGATCAATGATCAATGCTGTTTGCTTTTAGAAGCTTAGGCAAATCTTGGGAAGGAGGGGAGCTTTCTTTGCCGTGGGGTGTTGACCTGGCCAATGCCATTGCTGTCACTGCCTGTGCTCAGTTTTTCATTACTCTTCCCCTAAAGCAAGTGACTTCGTCAGAAATAAGGGATGCTTCCAGCATCGGGGTGGACTTACACGGCTGCAATTGCAGCAGAAGTTAGGGCAAGGTCTGGGCCAGTGCTGTGCTTGGGAAAAGACCCTCAGGGTATGATGTGCCAGATACTGCCCAATCTGTGTCAGTTCACACCAGTGCTTGTACCAGCATCCTTTCTTTCCCCCGTAGACAATACAGTCAATTTTCCTCTGCTTCTCCCCTCCTTTAGAAGGAAAGTAAATCACTGCAGTTAAAATCATAAGTCCTTGTAAAAACCTGCTTGTGCCCAGAAAGCTAAGTATCAGAGCTTGCCTAAAGCTTAGGAAGAAGTGGCATCTTTTTCAATAAATTTACATCTCTAAATAGATGATAAGTGTTGAATCAATTTCCATACGTTTAAAATAGCAGAGCATTAAGGATTCTGGCACTTCAAGCAATCAACTAATTTGCGACTATTATGAGAATATCTTTTATATTAGTGGAGCAATTCATCTGAAAATCAGGGACAGTCTGCAGCTCTGTGCCCTCTCAATATCATAATGGATCACAAATCAACAAAAAAATCCTGTTTGTTTGCCTGAAGAGATTATGGTGCCTTATGACATTCAGGTCTTTGCAAAGTCACCTTTCAGCTCTTAATAAGTCAATTCATAATGTCTCCCCCACCTGGCTTTCTTGGCTACACAGTCTGCTCATGGATACACAGATCCAGCAATAAACAAGCGTGTTGGCAGATACTTCCCAGTGAAAAGGCAGGAACTGTGATGTACCAACTTCTGTGTCCAAAAAAGATGCAAGGGCAGAAGCTATCCAGTGCTCTGCTCCCAATTTCTCCCATCCCTGTATCCAGTCTGGGCTCACTAAGCCTCATGTCTGGCCATGTCGGCTGGCTGCTTGCTGAGCCTCAGCTGACCAGCCCTAAGCAAAGTGCACAACTCTTCATTCCTGCCGTTGTGTCTGTGTCTGAAACATACCGTTTCCAAAAGGACACAGAATGTTAAATGTGTGTGCAGCTCGAGCTTCAGAAAGCTTCAAGGAAAATCAACTTCTTTCAAAATCACCTGGTGTTCGTTTTACCAGCATGTGGCAGGATGAGGGTTTTGTACCAGGCTTTCAGAGTCAAAATAGAGGGAGGATGGATGAAAAGCTTCAGGTGAAGGGACCCACAGTTATTTCAGCCTCGTGTCACCCTCAGCATGCTGAGTCATCAAATATTTCCATCATATTTCAGTACCCTGTTCACAAGTGTAATGTGCCATTGCTCTAATAAGACCATGGCACTATCAGACCAGTGGAGACAGTACTGTTCCTGCACAGCACCCAGCAATGTGGTGTGACACTGCTGGCCTGGATGTCAACAGCAATACAGACTTCAAAACTGCATGCCTGCAGGACCAGGAAGATGACAGGGTATCAGTATATTCTCTCTCACATTTAACACACCATCTTCGTATTCCTAAAAAGCAGGGACTAGGAGGAGAACTGATTTAGGGGTTGTTTGATGCCTTTTTAAATTTAAGTTCATATTTTGGAAATGGAAATGCCACCAGGGAAAGCTGCTAATTAAGCTAGTGGATTTTTCATAGCCCAGATCTTCATCACTATTTATGTGTTTAATTTCTTACTGCCAAAGCAATAGGATGTTCAGCCACTGACTTCAAAAGGAGGATTTGTGGTAGCAGCAGGATCTTTATTCCATATAGATTTTTAACTAACATTTTAACTTAATTGAGAAACTGTGCATTTCTAACTCACTTTCCCTTTACAACATGTTTTTGGCTTGGATTATTCCTCAAAGTTTTCTTGCTCTTTCCTCAACTCCATTTACCATTGGGTAAAAAAAAAAAAAAAAAAAAGAAGGGGATCCCAAAGCAAAGAGGACAGCCACAGCTGTGCTCCTCATTAAAGACAAGATAAATGCAGGCTGCTGTCTGGAAAGCTGAGTATCCCCAGGAGCAGGGAAGTAAGGTGAGGGAGCAATTTGCAAGATACCAACATGTTGGCTCCTAGACTCCAGCCTAGAACTGATCTGTTGGCCAACAGTCGCTCAGCTTGGGTCCCTGGAACAACATCCTGCTGCTTTGCTGCAGCAGGACATGTAATGCTGTTATAGGCTCAGTGGAAACGCTGTGGGGGTGCAAACACCACTGGAAGCCCTGCATAGACCAGGCTTTTGCAGGGACAGTTCTTTTACCACCTCCCTCAAGCAAGTGCAAGTGTCAAGGACATTCCGGGCGTCCCAACATGAAAAGCATGTTGGGAATGAGCCCATACTGATAACAATAAAAAAATTTTTCTTTTTAAAGCTCCATGGTGTCAAGGTCTATAAGGGGTTGTCCATGAAGGGATCAACCCCCCCTCACCTATTGTATTTCCCCTAGGATTTCTTGATGCTTTAGTTTTCTGGAAGAAGGGAACCAGTCTTTCCTTAGGAGACCAAACTGTGGATACAGTGTAGAGATGCAAGAGAACAAGCTAACACAGCACAGCAGCTAAGGGTGTATCTCTTATAATTTACTGGAGCTCACCCTCCCGACCTTTCTGTATTTGGATCAGCAGGGAGGGTGCATAATGAGGGCTGCAGAAGGGCAATCGGGTCCTTACAGCTGGTCAGGCGAGTTAATGCAAATTGCTTAACAGTTCACCAAAAGCAGACCAATGAGGGCTCTTCATCAGAAAAAAAAGAGAAAAAAAATCTTGAAGGTGGCCGGTCCATGGGCGAAATTTGTCAGATTTCTAACCCGCTGTAGAGGAGAACAGTGGCTCAGTGTTTCAGAGAGACACCACAGCTGTGGGCAAGTTGCGTTTGTCTGACACATTTCAGAAACCCTTCTGCTCCTCCACCTTCCGCAGCTTCTCACTTCGCCTTCCCTACATGGCTTTTCCCAGTGTTGTTGTGTCCACGGGGAGTAGAGAATTAGTAATCGCTTAGCAAGGCACTCTGCCCTTCCTTAGTCTTCTAGACCACACTCATCACCAGGCATTGGAGAGGCAAGGGCTTTTGTAAAGGTAACTCTTGGGAGCCAGGTACTTTGAAACCCTTTCCCTACACACCTCCTCCAATCCATGCAAATGGCAGAAAATCGGTTTATCCACTCAGCCCTCATGTTGACATTCCCCTCTGACCTGACTCTTTAATTTCTGTGGAGGTGTAGAACCTGCATAAAATCAGAAGTCACCTGCAAAATGCTGATATTTATATTTTTGTTCCGACTAGCATGGCTATGGCAGTGCACGTGCTCTCCCTTTCTAATGCTCTCCATATGGTCTCCTAAGTGAAATGCCTTTTCCAGCAGGTGATAGTTACTGGCTACTGGCATCCCTCTGAAATGATCTAGCCGTGTTTCCCTGCCCTCTCTATGGCCTGGATCAGGGCAACGGAAAGCATCAGAGCTGCTATGTTCCAGAAGGAGATGGAAATGGAAGTGCATCCCCTCAGGGTAGGGGAAACTACTTTTCCTCTACTTTCCCTTCTGCAAACAGTCCTTGCCACAGCAGACAGCTCCTTGACCCCCTCCTCTTCTCTCCCAAGAAGGCACTTGCTCCTCTTATGTGGCCATGCTTTGGGGCATGGATGCTTATCAGTATTTGGGGCAAGTAGGAAGAAAAACCACGACTGTGATTTCAGTATACGGTATTTCAGAAAAGCTCAGCCATTGTACAGCACTGTTGGCCATCTCATCAAAGAAGCAGCGGGTGCTTCTGCTTTTGACTTGCAGAGAGGCATAAGGGTGTCACGAGCATTGCACCTGCCTGGCATCCACATGTCCATCCCTCAGCTCCTGGCATCAGCACAATGGTCAGGGCCACTGAGCCTGGCGTGCTCTGCAAGCAGCACTTCTGCATTGCCAAAATCACTACCCTTTACCAGGCTGTTTTTACAATCTGCTTTTGGGGTACAGGTGTTAGAGCAAAGAGACTCATCATATGTAAATAAACAAATAATCACATCTGTCTGATTTGAATGGCTGCACTGTCAGACCAGCAGTTTTGGAACACTGGTATTTTTTACTGTGTTTTGCACATTCAGAGCGCAGCTCCAAGCGTAATGAGGAGTGTTCAGCACTTGCCACTCTAAGAGCACCCCAGGAATGAGGGCATTATCCAAAGTATCTGTGCAGAATAAGTGAAAAATCCTTTGGTGGAAAAAACGGCAAGCACTCGCATGCCACACGCACAAAGGAGCTGAGTTACCGTTGCACAAGGACTCATGCTGTTGGTGTTTCCTGATACCTCAGCGCTTGGCTGCAACGCAGGTGGAGGTTCTTCTCTGTGGTATCATTAGCACCGAGTTCTGCAGCACCCATGCCCACATCTGTGACAAGCCAGCGGCAGGAGACAGTGACCGTGGGGCTGAGCACAGCAGCGAGGATGCTCGGAGCGTGCCCCAGGTCAGCCAGAGGCAGGGGGAATGTGTCCTTGCTGCAGCTTTGCTGCTGCTGCCGTGCTCAGTCACTTTCTCTCTGCAGCTTAGAGAATCATTACTGCCACCATGCTCTAACCGAGCCAGTTTTGAGGTCATTAAGGTTGGAAATGACCTCTAGTGACCTCACCATTACTTTGGAGTGGTCGAATGATTTATGCACCAACTGATACATACGATGGCAGTGTACACCCTGTGACACTGACCCCACCAGCTGGGCTTTTGGTACCTGCCATGGAAATCCAGCGGAACACCACTCAGGAGACCTGCAAGAGCCACTGGGCTGTTTCAGAGGCCAGTGTTCTCTTTGTCCGTGCAAACTTTTCTGCCCACCGCCACGTACGGGCTCTGTGCTTCCTGTTCACCTCTATGAATTCCTGGGCTTCCAGCTGAAAACCCACCCAGGCCTGTGGAGGTTTGTTTTCCTTTGCGGCACAGTGCACGCCAGCGCAAATCTAAGGTCCTTTATAAATGCAGATCAGCTCTCGTATCTCTTATGCCTTGGCTGGACATATAGATAATCCCTTGGGATAAGCTTGGAAGAGTAATGTGAACCTCACTGCAACCCCGCAGATTCATGGCCAGTGAACCTCCGTAAAGCTTTCCAGTGTCACGGGGTGAATCTGCCTGTATCAGGACGGCCCAACAGCCACATTTGCGTGGCTCCCGCGGAACCCAAGGCATGGGGTAGCCGTGCGTTCAGCACAATGGGTGCTGCCGAGATTCCGGCCCAGTTCTGGGAAGAGGGATGGGAAGCGGCGAGGCGAGGAATAGTCTCGCTGACAGCGCCTTCATGCGCGGGCTCTTCTTTTTTTTGTTGTCCCCGCCGCCTTTCCCCTCCCGCAAGTTGCCAGAAGGCGTCGAGCCGATTGTCTGCGGCGAATTCCGGCGGGGCCGCTGCCCG
>WEIT01013087.1:21991-64967 GCA_013389985.1 Dryoscopus gambensis
GCGCCCCCGCCCCGCCGCCCCTCGCGGAGTTCAGCGCCGAGTTTGTGCGGAAAAGGCGCCGGCATCACAACCCCTGCCTTTGGGAAGGGTCGGGGGCTGCTTTTCCCCTCGGCCAGACCCTCCCAGTGTTGAGCAGAAGTGCAGGAAGAGTCACCGAAAAGCGGCACCCTGGCCCGGGATTTGTAAGCTGCCGAGTGCCAGTTAACTTCCGTGAAAGGATTTTGGTTTGCTTTTTTTAACAAAATAGCTCCTGGCACAGACGGTTATTGTAGGAATGTTGTAGGTTCTTCACGGAGCAAGTTTCCTCCGTCCACCTGCTTGACAAATGTTCACTAATTCCCTTTCCAACAGGTAAGTGCAGAGTGAGCCCATTTGACAGATGGGTCTATGGAAACAAAAGAGCAGTGGAGTGACTTCTCCAGGACCACAGATCCCAGAGAGCAGGACATTTATTTATTGTGTCCAGTAGATAGATGGTCATGCTGAATTATGAAAGAAGTTATCTGGAGTTTAGTTATGCATCTGTCCAGGGATACATGAGACCTTCAGATGTAGCAGTGGGGTATCTCAAGGTGTGGATGCTCTCAGTCCTCTGTGGGAATACCGCTGCACATCCATCCTCCCAGCAGCTCTGAGCCTGTCAGACCCCAGTGCTCATTCCTCTCTGGAGATGCCTGTGCCCAGAAAGGGCCATGCCTGCTGCACTCCTAAGCAGGAATATGTATGAATCCAGGGCAGCACTAGGCTAAAACCGTGGCTGGACACTAATGATATTAGAAATTGCAAAGAAAGTCCATTTATTTTTCTTAGATGTGTATTGTTTCTTTATATGCTGCTCAATAATTGAGTGAGTTCTTTCAAACAAAATCTAGTCAACTTCAAAAAAAGTCTTAAGCAGTTTCAGACCCTACAGACCCTATTCCAACGCTGGCTTTTTTTGTTTGTTTTTGTTTTTTTGGTGTTTGTTTGTTTGTTTGTTTTTGGGGTTTTTTTGGTTTGTTTTGTGGGTTGTTTTTTTTTGTTTGAAATGACATTTTCCCTTTTTTTTTTTGGAAAATTTTAATTCCAGGGTTGCTGTGGGAAGGACTCCCTGCCCAGAGTCACCACTAGTAAAATGGAGCAAAGGGCCAACTCCTGTCAAATGTGGAACATAAGCAGTGGAAAACTAGAAGCAGTGTTTTCTTCTGTCTTTTTTAGCCTTACTAGTTGAGGCACTTTTTGAAACGATAATACTTTTAAGACAGGCAGATAGATGTCATTCTTAATTCTTTTTCTTTAAAGAGATGGTGTCTCTTTAATATGATTAAGGCTAATGAGCAGATTCTCCATCATCCTGTTTCCTGCTCCTAGTGCACTATGGGACTTAATTTCTGCTCCCAGCTTGATTATCTTGGGTTTTTGCGGTCACTTTCTTTTTTTTTTATGTTCCAGATTATAACTTTCCACAGGCTAAAGTTTATTTTAAGGAGACTTAATACAAGGGACTGATTATCATTTGCACTTTAAGCCTTGTTGCGTGGCTCATTTAACACAGTGGAGTGTGAAAGTGAGTAAATATAAACAGAATTCACAGTGACACTCTTTACAGCCTTTTTGCACCCTGCGCCTCCTAGAAAGGAGCCTCACATTTAATAAGGATCTGATGCCTGGTATTCTTGTTCTTTCTTTACGTCGTCCTTTCATAATGATGCAACTTAAAAAGCTATGTAGGAGGTGCCAGAGAATTACATGATAACCCACTTGTAAGGAGGAAATGATGAGCATGATGAACTTAAAAGGAAAGAGGAGAGGAGAAAAACGTGGAAAGGTTGCCAAGATGCAATCTGGGGGAGCACAACACTGAATTTTGTTTAACATCAGAGATCCCAGATCACAACAATCTATATTTTTCATTTCCTGAAAAGATATCTTTAGGCTAGGCTTTTAACATGCTAGGGGTGCAGGAGACCCACATAGATGCTTACTGGCATTTTCAGTACCACCTGGACACTAAAACTCTCTGAATCAGCATTTTAGATAGCTGAACCATGTATAATTCAGCTCCTGATGCTCCTGGGGTTCTCAAGAAATTAATTGGACTTGTGTAGCCATAATCAAGGAGAGTGAGGGTTCTGATGCTATTCCTTACAGTCTGTCATTTGGTTTGTCACCATGTTATTACTGGTATTCACAGTAACTGATAAAATAAATAAAAATATGCCATCTTGCTGTAAGATTTCCTGAAAATATTTCAGAACAGAGTCAGCAGGTCTGAATATTTTATGCAAATTATCCCCACAAATAAAAAGTTTTGCTGCCATGCACAACAAGTGGGCTGCTTAGAAAGAGGTGGGCCAGCAAGTGATTCTGTCATCCAGCTACACTGAGTCATCTAAAGGTGTGAGGGAAAGCAAACCCCTCCAGATGCAGCCCTATTGATTTCCTCAGCTATGCGCTGTGTGTAGGTGCTGAACTAAATCATTCAACCATGATCCTAGGTCAGCTGAGGTGGAAATTGGTGGCTGTGTGCTTTTGTAGTGACACAAAGCAACTGTGAGCAAAACTGGGCAAGCTTGGAAAACACATACTCCGATGATGAGGTTAATATTTTTTTAATTGCGCAGCCAGAGCCAGGCACCGTGGTCCACCAGTTTGCCAGCAGCCCCCTTCTCCCACTGCAGAGAGATCCTCAGGCATCAGGTTTTCCAGGAAAAGCATCTCCATATATGCAGCCTTACTGAACTTTCTAAGCAGGAGCTGAATCCTGAAATTATGTTTGTTTTTATTTTGAAAGGCCGAAATTCCTTTTGCAGGTTCCTCTGGAGATGGGTGAGTCAGTGCTGAGACAGTTCCTGTGCTGCTTGGGTGCAGCACTGAACCACCACAGAGAGCTGTAGATGCAGCTGAACCTCCAGGCTTTACAACCCTGGTCTTTTTTATTGTTGAGGTTTATGAGGGAAAAGATTAAATCAACCCATTTCTGAATGAGGTGCTTGCAGTAATGGCACGTGAAACTTTTCATAGTGTGTTTGTTGCTACAGTCAACATTTTAAATCCTCTGCAGATGGGAAGATTTTTGGAATCCTTACTTGCTAATTGCCCTATGATGCTATGCAAAAAAATCTGAAAAACGCAGTGATCAGGTTATTCTCTTAGGTCTTCCCCTTAATCATCTTATTCTGCCTACTGCTGATGAATTCACACTGGTGTCTAAAATGTGGTGTGGCTTGAAAAGAGATCATAAAAACATAATAGGACAACATGGGGTTAACTTTCCCTGGGGAACGAACTGGCTATTACTTATTAAAGGGCAGGGCCTGATTTTCATTTATGTGGAAGCTGCTGTGTATAGCTCTGGTAGTCAAAAGAAGCCACAATTTAAACAAGAATGAGGATCTCAGCAGTCATAATCATTTTATATACATAAACAATTGCAACAGGTTTAGCATGAGCCAGGAATTGCCAAGCTGTAATATTCAGCTCTGAAGTTTAGGAGTAACTAAACAGTTATTGCTAACCCCAAGTATGAAGAAATCATGGGCCAGACCTCCAAAACCTTCTCCAAAGGCTGTTCTTAAAATGTGATTTGGAAGTGTTCATTTGATATTTTGAAGAGGGCTCATTTGAGTTCACTTCTTGTACCTTCTGCCTTTTTAGGCCATAGAAATCACAAAGTGCAGACTTTTTTTCTGCTTTTTTTTTTTGTTGTAAACAGAAGCTGAGATTTAGTTATATATTTATAGGATTGCAAGGCCCGTGACTCTTAAGATGGCATAAAGTATCATGAGACTTGTGGTATGTGCATTTGAGAGTTGGCAAGACTGTAAAGAACTTACTTTTATTGCCAGAATGGTTAAAAGATGACTCTGGTTATAAGGAAAGAGCAGAACCTACTCAGTAATGCAGGGCTGCTTTCATAACAAAACATTTCACTATGTTAATGCTTGTAAAGTGCAACAAGCAGCAAAGAAAATGTAGGTCAAGTGAGGTTCACAGCAAAGCAGTTACAGGTTTTATCTTAAAGGCACAGTTTAGGCCATGTTAAGTACTGTTTTCTTCTGTTAAGTGCAAAACTGCATCCCTGGCAGGTACTCACCACTGAAGAGGAGGGCAACATGCAGGCCTTATGCTGGGACTGAAACATCTGTCGTTTTGAGTCTTTCCCCGAATGTTACTTAAGCTTCAGAGAGATCCTCCTCTTTCCTTGTTTAAGCATAACCTGCTGTTTATAGCAAGTAAAAAGGCACTTTGGGGAAAAGAGCTGCTGTGCAAAAAGAGAGGTACAAGAGTCTCAAACCAATTTGGCAGTATTGCACTTCTCTGTGTGGGAGGCTGCCTAAGACAGTCCCATGCACCAAGTCTTCCAACAGAAGGTGTTTAAGATGATGCATTAGCTTGTGCCCTTGGGCACAGGAAGCATTGTTGCCTGGGTGCTCCCTCCATTGCTTGCCAGCTCTGTTTCAAATAACCTCCTAGCAGCAGAATAAACATCAGTTTTGAGAGAGGCTTCAAACCAGCATCTCCAAAACAGGAGTAAGACAAGAGGAAGGTCTCAAATGGGTTTAATGTGCCTGCCTTGGAAGAGAAGATCGAGTTCCAGGAGGAGTAAATCTCAAAACAAGGTGGGAGGCTCAAAGTGTCAGGATGCTGTGAGTGCCCAAACATCTCTCCTTGGCTCTGTGTCTAGCCTGCAGGCAGATTTTGCATCTTTTCTTCTGCATCCTTGAGAGAATTACACATCGAGTTCCACCTCCAGGGTCACATCATATTTGCACTAACGCCAGGAAGGCAGTGAGATGCTTTAGCTCTTCCTGAGGGCTTCACTGCAGCAGATGATGCAGAAAAAGAGAGAACCCGACATGACTGCCAGGTCTGAGCAGGGCTGATGTCAAACAAAAGCACCTTTATAGGTAAAATGTGCGTGCGCAAAGTGTGTGTACCCTTCATGGCTGGTGCAACCATGAGGCATTTCCGCTTCTGGATCAATTTACCTGTTTTCTGATGCATCATGTTAATAAAATCCAGGTTCCTCCTCAGAAATGAGGCTTCTGAAACAGACTGCACTGCCTGTCCCCAGGGCGGGTCTGAACTGCAGGAGGCTTGGTGTACTTTGGCAGATGTTTACGACATGTCACCTTATAAAATCACATGGAAAGGTTGGCGTGAATTCCTGTTAATGCCTTTCCTTTCTTGTGTTGCTGTTGGCTTTCAGCATGTGTGGAGCGAAAGTGAGGACTGCTTACCTTTTCTGCAGCTCGCACAGGATTACATCTCCTCCTGTGGAAAAAAGACACTCCATGAAATATTGGAGAAAGTCTTCAAATCCTTCAGACCTGTAAGTGATTTTTTTTTTCCTTTTAAACATTGACAGCTACCTGTGACTTTTAATAGGACAGCACTGGATAGAGAAAGGTGTTTTTATTTCTCCAGAGATTTACATCTCCAGTTAGCTGCCTGGGTACAGGAGTGTTAGCACATAAGCTACCATCAGGCAATTGGAAATTGTTCCTTGGAAGTCAGCTGCCTTTTTATTTCTATCTCTGTGTTTGAGAGGACGAGATTCCCATGCGGGGTGGGAGGCCAACTGGTGTGTCAGCCGGTGGCAGCGGGCAGGGACTCGCGTCCTGCTGATGCAGTGCTGACTCCGAGGAATGGGATATGTGTCAGTGCCGCAGGACTTTGTGGCAGAGTTGTTTCCTGGCACTGGAATTGGGGACTTTTGCAAGGATATGAACAGCAAGAGTAAACCTCTGGGAAACTGGAAGAATGGTCTCTCCTCAAGGTGGTTTATTTTATTTTATGGTTGGGGGTTTTTTCCCCCAAGTGATGTAGATTTTTCTATTAGGATGGTTGCCACTTGGTATTTTCAAACGCTGGTTTAGTCACTGCATGAGAAGAAGTTGGAGCAGAAGGTGGGTTTTGTGGGGAGGGGGCCTGTATTTTTCTGGTTTTGCTACTACTCAGCTTTCTCTGTCCTTGTTTAACACTAAGATTTGTGCCAAGGCCTGGGTTTCATCGGGGTGAGGTGTCTTAGGCTGGCCGTTGTCCTTCATTTTTGCCAGATGCTCCCTTTGCACAGTCTCTCCTTTTGAATGCTTGGAGCTGGCTAAGGGCTTGGTGCAAAGCAGGGCGAAGGTTTGTAGCCAGAGCCATTCTCCCGTGATGTCCATGAGAAAGTTCACCAATGGATGCTTTTATACTCAGCTGAAAATGTAGACCTTTTCCCTCCTGTCCTTTTCTGGCTGACTAATTGAGAAGACTGGAAATGTATCCCAAGTATTTAGAGTGAAAGGGAGGGCCTGGAGCACCGATATGAAAACACTGGCCCTCCCTGTATTGCACCCTTGCAGTGGTTTGCATGGATCGCCACAGCTGGTCGACATAAAAGAGCATAGTTTTAAAGAATCCTCCAAGAGGCTAGAAATAAATAGAACAGATGCACACTTTTCTTAGAAAGGACTGGAAATCTGATCTGTCACTACAGCTGCTTGTCATTGTGAAAACATACAAAAAATATGTTTCCCGGAACAATATTGGGCTGTAGGATATTCGTAGCTTCCTTCTCCTGCTCAGGGAAGCTGTGCCTTTGATGAGAAACTTCCATTGGTTTAACTAAAGATGACTTCAAAAAGGCTTAATTAAATTGGTACAGATTACTTGTTTCATTTAAACCACATTTATTCCAGCATAGCTTAAGTTACTGAGAAATTGACTTCACACCAAGTTGAGCTACTCTTCAGAATAAAAAGGTTCAAAGCAAGGGGAACCATTATGCTCATGTAGCCTGGGCCTTTCATTAATACATCACATTTCACCTCATGATTCCCACAACCGAGCACATAAATTGAGGTTGAGCTAGAATGTGTCTTTTCCAAAGACACCCACTCTTGATGTAAAGTCTTCAGGTGACTTAAAGGATACAGCACTGCTGGGCACTTTTTGTTCTCATGGCTGGTTATGGTTCTCTGAATAACTCTTTTGTTTACAATCTGCATTTTTCTAGTTTTGCTTCCTAGCTGTTGAATTTAATTTTGCTTTTGTTTGCTCAAAAATGGTGTCCTCAACTGCCAGAGACCTCTTGCAGACTGTTATCAAGTATCTCTTCATTTTCTCTTGGATGTGCTACAGAGATTGTTTCTCAGATTTTCCTTTGACCTAGTATTGAGAGATTTGCATCAGCATAACAAAACCGTGTTTATCATTTAAAGTATGGCTGTGTGTAGACAAGTCTAATAAGGAATGTATTGACATTCTTCCCTCCTTGTAACTATTAAAAATAGCACATATATGGGAGGAGAGATTTTAAAAGTTGAATGGTGTTACAATAGATGTACGGAAACAGTTATTTTGCACCCTCAGGCCTTTGCCAGAACAAAACCACTTTTTTTCAGTATTGGGAAATTATTTCCTTGGCATCACTTCATACTGTCTCCTGTCCTTTCTCTGCTGGACCCGTTTTACTAATGAGACCACTTTGCTATCAGCTTCAAGGCAACACTGCATTTGCAGGGCATCTCTTCTCCTCTATCCCAAGCAAGTCAGCTGACAAAGACCAGTCTGGCAAACTCCAGTTTGAAAAACGGCAGTTTAAGAAAAAACTACAACTGAAGGTCAGAGTGGGCCTTTGGGAAGTATCTGGTGGTCCTAGCTCTCAGTCTGGGACACTGGGGACCAGGTTTTTAGCAGGTGCTTGCTAAGCACCTTCTGAAAGTTTGCTCTGTTTTGGTATTTCCAGTGGACATCCATGATTATTAGACAGTTCTGAAATTGTTTGTTGGGGTCCTTCGAAGGGAAATATTCTAGAAGAGATCAGTGGCTGTGCATCTGCAGCTTTTCGTACACAGCATGATCATCTGCCTTCCCATAACTGAGGGCTCCAAAACCAACTTTTTTCAGTAACTCAGCTCAGCCCTGCTCTGCATGTTCATGATAACAGCACAGCCATGTCTCCACGAGCTTACCCTGGGGCTGTGGAGTGGGAAGAGACTGGCTTCTCATGCTGCTGGGCCCTGTGTTTTGGAGACAGTGAGAACACGAATGCCCAGCAGTTGGCATCCCTCTCAGTGAGAGACAGAGAAATCACTCTGCTCACCAGTCTTCCCTGGGCACAGAAGGCAATGAGGATGGTCTAGGGTCTGCTCACCATCCCTCACTGCTCTCAGGCATCTCTCCCTAATGCTTTAGGGGCCCAAACACAGGGCCAAGCAGGATATTTAATTAGATGAGGCTTTTAAAAAGTGCTGGTTTGCCTGCAACAACTAAACCACACCTCTAAGTCCTGCTTTAGACAAGGTCATGGTGTTTCTTTATTGAAAGTGGTGATGGGCATGTTGTCTCTACCCATTATTGCCTTCCTGGATCAGTTTCTACAAAGCTCTGTGATTTGCCTTATTATCCACTTATTCAGGGAGCATCCAAAAGTGCCAGACACCATGAAGGTACATGATATCAACCAATAGCACTGGGCTCAAATACTGTTATTTGCCTCAGAGCATGCCATCTCCTCCCATGCCTTGGTCTCTCTGGTGTCAGAGGTGCCATGCTCTGGTGCTAGGAGGTGTCCATGCTGGTGCTTTCAAGCATATCTGCCTGGAGACTAAGTCCTTCCCACAGGGATTCAACAGAACTGTGTTATCTCTAGTGTAGCATCACATGGGCCGCTAAAGCTCAGTCTTGTACTTGGTTTATTTTTCAGTGTGCTTGTGTGCCAGCTTTTAGTAGGAGACGGTGTCACTCTGCTTCCGTGAGTTAGTAACTGCTAGGTTATTTGTAAAATCAGGGCACTTTGAAAGAGTTAAGAAAGACAAATGTAAGAAATGCCTGAGGGACATCACACCAACTGACAAAGTTTGCAGGAAACCAAGGCATGAGTCATACAATTGATCAGCAAATTCCAGGGGTCCCACACTGAGCTCACCTTCAGCCTGAAAAGCCTACATTTGAAGTGGGGAGTCTGCAGTGTGAAAGCCACTTATACCACATTCACTGAATTCACGCATGTCCCAGTGACCTTTCCTTTACCTCGGGATGGGTAGTTTGGTCAGCAGAAATAAATAGATGTAGTTCAGGCAATGCTGCTGATTGTTATCCTCCCTCCCTCCTCACCATGCCCCTGACCTTCTCCTAGCCATGCATCCCAGCCTGGCAGTTTTGTTCCCCTTGGCTTTTCTGCTGATGGATCAGCTCTCTCTTTCTATACCAGTTTTCTGTTTTACCTCTTTTCTCCTTGTTTTCCTCTCCAGTTAAATCCTTTCTTGTCTGCTGCATAGCTGATACTTTAAAATATGAAGCAGCTATGGACTAGAAGCAGAAACTAGTGTGTGTGAAAGAAGACAAGGTAGGAGTCAGTCTAGGGTCAGCCCAGGCCATCTTCAGCATCTTATTTTGTCCTTGTCTTTTGTGCACCGTCCTTCTGTTTTGTCCCAATGTTTGTAGACCTCCCTGTGCTTTGGACCCTGATCCTCCCTCCACGTGTTGAAGGTGTGGGCAGATTTGTCATTGCAATCTGGAGAGCAGTAAGGGGTTAACAGCGGTGAGGGACCACCATAATCCTGTGGGAAGCAACAGGATGTGACACCTAAAAGCAAGACCTGCATGGTTGAGGTCCTTGGTGCCTTGAGGGGTCATAAAGTGTCTGCGAGAGAATAAAACTGCATCTCCGTTGGAGGACCCTTCCATTCCATTCCATTCCATTCCATTCCATTCCATTCCATTCCATTCCATTCCATTCCATCCCATCCCATCCCATCCCATCCCATCCCGTCCCATCTCCATTCTTCCTCCGTAAAACCACTAAGGTCTGCTGCACTGCTCTGATTTACACTGCTCCCTCTGATTTACACTGCTCCAGAGGAAGAGGAGCTGGATTTCCTGATGGCAAAGAGAGACGGGATGTGTGAAAAGCAGGATGTACTCCCCATGCTTTGGGATTATGTATGTCTTTGTGGTTCTTGTGGTGCATGTTGTGTTTTCCATGCTAATTTTGCGTGGGAAAGGCTTACAGTATCCCATAAAATGAAGATTCATGTGACTCATTTCCTTGCAAATCAGAGGGGAATTATGACCAGAGGTGGGAAAAAATAATGCAGTCAAAACTCTTTCTGCCAGGTGATACAAACAGGAATACAACACTCACATTTAATTTGAATATACCAGATTAGTTTAGCAAAAATAATACTGGTGTATAAGAAAGTCTAGAAAGAATGCTTGCTTTTGCCTTTTGAAAACTGAGTATTTTAATTTTAGCTTCAACACGAAATAAAACCCCCGCATCCTGAAAGTGAACTGAGCAGTTCATGTTCAGTTAAGCATTTGATTTGAAAAATATGGAGCATAGGAACAATTACTTTGTTCTGCTCAGAAAACAAGAATCTTTTCCATTTGGGGTCTCTCTGTAAGTATTTTTAAAATACGAAGGAGGAGATTTAGTCAGCAAGTTCTCCTTCCATTTCCATGCTGAAGAAACCCTGCAACTAAAAATCTGATTTTCTCCCAGTGACAGTGAGGAATACAAGCTTCATTGCACCCAGAAGCTAATTCTGTGCATTGTTTGTGTCCACTGAATAATTTTGAATGTTGATCACAGACTGAATTAGTTTAGGTCCCTGAAAATCTGCCTCGTTGCAGCCTTCTCATTTCCATGCTCTCACCTAAAGAGTGTCACCCTCCTCACGATTTTTCTGGGCTTTACCTCTTTCAAGAGGTAACAGCTGCATCACTCACCAGAGAGGGTGTTACATGCATCTGTGCTGCTCTTCCAGCCCTGGCAAGCTAAATACTTGGTATTCTCAGTAATGCCTGGCCTATGATTTTTCTTTGTGGCTATTAATTGCTGTTAGTATAGGATTCTAATACGATATTTCCACAACAGATGCATTATTTTGATTATTATTTGCTTTATCTGTCTCCCTGACTTCTGTTGGCTTGGCAACCTTTTGGGAGAGAGGGGAGAAGTTCAAACATGGCTGTTTGCTCCTTTTCCTATAGTGAAGAAGTGACGTTGCAGTGATCGGAGCCATCAGGTAGAGGCATCCAAACATTCTCCAAGGAAGATGGGCTGGCAGTTCCTTGCAAGCCCAAATGTAATTTGCAGAAGTTTAAAGGGACAATATTACAGTGGAATATACAGTATTTCTCACTGCAAGGGTTTCACCCAGCATGTAAGACTTTGGTGTGATGGAGTAAAGGGTTCAAGAGAAGCACTTGACATGTTGGGTTCTTTAGGTTTTTTAGGCTCTCCTTGCCTACTCCACGCTATCCAGTCCTGTGTGAGGATGGTCTCTTCTTTGGCTTTTATAGGGCTGACAAAAAACAATCTTAAACCAAGATAAATACTGCTACAGTATTATCATGGTTCTTTCTGAAGTTAAACCACTGCCAAGTCTAAACGCTCAACAATTCATAATGCGACCTCAGGGAAGAATGTGAAGCTTTTAGCAAGTGCTTTGTTTTGGTTTTATTTATCTTCCGGTCTCTGAGCACTTAATTTGGTGTGAGAATGCATTTTCAAATCTTTCTTTATCCCAGGAGGGAGAGAAAGAGAGTCAAGATCATTGTGCAGTACTGTTATTCCAGGATTTCAGGTTTTTAAGAAGCGCACATAGGATTTGTGTGAAGATTTGCAGCAAAGCTGCATGAGTGGGTAATTCGCTGTTACACAGTATTTTCTCTTCTTTGTAGTTACTTGGGCTTCCAGATGTTGATGATGATGCATTTGAAGAATATAACGCAGATGTGGAAGAAGAGGAACCAGAAGCCGATCACCAACAGATGGGTGTCAGTCAGCAGTGATTTTCTGAGAAGCTATAAAAAAATTGAGAAGCCTTTGGTACCAGGTGGGGTCAGATGGTCCCACGTTAGCCTGTTTGAATTAGCACATCACAAGGGGATATCTGGCTGCCAAGATAAAAGTTTTACAAAAAATTGTTTTAAAAATAATAATAATAATAATTTGTGATGAGCTTTGCTAAGAAGTGACCTGAATTTTGCTCCTGCTTCAGTGGGTTTTCTATGGAGTTGTCTTGGTAGCATTCTGCTGTTATCAGTCTAGAAGTAGTTTTGTCGCTGACTTGTCTCTTCGATTTGTGTTCGAGAGTAGTGTTTGCTGACATGAATGTAGAGTACTGAGAATGTAGGAGGCGTGTGTGGAGAGCACCGAGTCCTCACCAGTGACCTTTCCGAGGAAACCAGTGCAGAGAGCAAACACCACCTGCGCTTTTCTTTTGAGTTCAACAGCTACAGGTTTTTGACAAAGTACCAAATGTGGAGAGACTTTTCCTGAAAAACAGTAGTTTAGTAGTGATTGGTGCTGCGGAAGTGCATATGAAGGCTTAACAAAAATAATGGGAAATAGGAAATCCAGGGGGTGTCAGACATATTGATATTCTTTCACTGACACCTGAGTTTCCAAGTGCTGAATTAATAACTGGGAGTAACTGGCACCAGCAGCACACATTATAACCAACCCTGGTACTCCAACACCATGTGATCCAAGGGGAAGTGCTGCTTTCTCACAAATCAAGTCAAAAATAACCGTCGCCTATCCCACTTCTGCATGATAACTAACTTTAAGCTTCGCTGGTTTTGATACACTGCCAAATTATTACTGAAACCTCGTGGCATTGTGCATTAGAATCGTAGAGTTGTAGAATATGCTGAGTTGGAAGTTACCCATCAGGATCCTCGAGTCCAACTCCTGGCCCTGTGCAGGACACCCCAAGAATCACACCCTGTGCCTGAGAGTGTAGTCCAAATGCTTCTTGAACTCTGTCAGGCCTGGTGCTGTGACCACTTCCCTGGGGAGCCTGTTCTGGTGCCCAACCACCCCTGGGTGAGGAACCTTTTCCTGATATCCAATCTAAACCTCTCCTGACTCAGCTTCAGGCCATTCTCTTGGGTCCTGTCACTGGTAATGAGAGTGAAGAGATCTGTAGCTGCCTCTCGTCTTCCCTTCCTGAGGATGCTGAAGACCACAATGAGGTCTCCCCTCAGTCTCCCCTTCTCCAGGCTGAACAGACCAAGTGATCTCAGCCACTCCTCACCAGGCTTCCCCTCCAGACCCTTCACCATCCTTGTTGCCTGCCTTTGGACACTCTCTAATAGCTTAATGTCTCCTTTACATTGTGGTGCCCAAAGCTGCCCCCAGCACTCGAGGTGAGGCTGCCCCAGTGCAGAGCAGAGCGGGACAATCCCCTCCCTTGCCCAGCTGGCAATGCCCCCCAGGACACGCTTGGCCCTCCTGGCTGCCAGGGCACTGCTGACTCATGTTCAATTTGCCATCAACCAGGACCCCCAAGTCCCTTTCCACAGCGCTGCTCTCCAGCGTCTCGTTCCCTGGTCTATACATGCAGCCAGGATTGCCCTGTTCCAGGTGCAGAATCCAGAACTTGCCTCAGTTAAACTTCATACAGTTGGTGATTGCCCATCTCTCTAATTTGTCGAGGTCTCTGCGCAGGGCCTCTCTGCCGTCAAGAGAGTTGACAACATCCCCCAGTTTAGTGTCGTCAGCAAACTTCATATTCCTTCAAGTCCTGCATCCTGGTTCTTAATGAGATGTTGAAGAGCACAGGGCCGAGGATGGAGCCCTGTGGAACCCCACTGGTGGCAGGTCACCAGTCTGATGTCACCTCATTCACTGTAACCCTTTCTGCCCAACCTGTGAACCAGTTGGTCACCCATCCTGTGATGTGTTTATCCAGCTGTGTGCTGGACATTTTGGTCAGAAGGATACTTTTGATACAGTATCAAAAGCTTTACTGAAATCCAAATATATTACATCAACTTGCTTCCCTTGATCAACTANCCCTCCAGACCCTTCACCATCCTTGTTGCCTGCCTTTGGACACTCTCTAATAGCTTAATGTCTCCTTTACATTGTGGTGCCCAAAGCTGCCCCCAGCACTCGAGGTGAGGCTGCCCCAGTGCAGAGCAGAGCGGGACAATCCCCTCCCTTGCCCAGCTGGCAATGCCCCCCAGGACACGCTTGGCCCTCCTGGCTGCCAGGGCACTGCTGACTCATGTTCAATTTGCCATCAACCAGGACCCCCAAGTCCCTTTCCACAGCGCTGCTCTCCAGCGTCTCGTTCCCTGGTCTATACATGCAGCCAGGATTGCCCTGTTCCAGGTGCAGAATCCAGAACTTGCCTCAGTTAAACTTCATACAGTTGGTGATTGCCCATCTCTCTAATTTGTCGAGGTCTCTGCGCAGGGCCTCTCTGCCGTCAAGAGAGTTGACAACATCCCCCAGTTTAGTGTCGTCAGCAAACTTCATATTCCTTCAAGTCCTGCATCCTGGTTCTTAATGAGATGTTGAAGAGCACAGGGCCGAGGATGGAGCCCTGTGGAACCCCACTGGTGGCAGGTCACCAGTCTGATGTCACCTCATTCACTGTAACCCTTTCTGCCCAACCTGTGAACCAGTTGGTCACCCATCCTGTGATGTGTTTATCCAGCTGTGTGCTGGACATTTTGGTCAGAAGGATACTTTTGATACAGTATCAAAAGCTTTACTGAAATCCAAATATATTACATCAACTTGCTTCCCTTGATCAACTAGCTGGATTACCTTGTCATGAAAGGAAATCAGGTTCGACAAGCAGGACTTTCCCCTCTTGAAGCCATGCTGGCTGTGACCAGTGACCGAATTGTCCTCCAGGTGTTTTTATATACCTTCTAGAATAATATTTTCCATTATTTTACTGGGCACTGAAGTGAGACTGACTGGCCTGTACTTTCCAGGATCTTCCTTGAGTGCAACTTGAATGCAACTTAACACTGAAGCCATAAGGGTTATCAACCAGCACCTGGCTCTTAAAATTACGCTGGACCTCTTCCTGGGCCTTTGAGCTAGTCTGGGCATTTACACCGTATTGGAGGGGAGCTGATATAAAATCTAGTTAGGTTTTACTTATCAGGGGACTTGCTCCCCAAAGGGTTTGGCGAGGGTCTTGGTAGAGAAGAAGACCCCTTGTATTTTATACCTGTTTTACATAGTTCCAAGTAACTTGGATGAGTGCCAGACTGTGAAGATGCAGGGTCTCTTTATTTACTTGCCTTTTGTACCGAAAATATAAGAAGCAAAGGTGATTCTGTTGTAATACAGCTGTTTTCCACGATCAAGAAAAATGTTTCTAAATTTACTCCTTTTTTTCCAATTTTTTAAAAATTGTGAAACGAAGGTCACGCGCTTCAAAAGCCCTTTTATACAGAATTAGCTTTATAAAAACAATGAGTGAGAGAAGAGAAAATGCTTGGACAACTCCTATAAGCAACTTGCATCATTTCAAAAACCCTGTTGTTAATGATGTCTCCTTTTCAGTAGATTTTTTAAAGACTGTTTTTCTAGGGTTACTAAAGAGAGCAAGTTTTCTTGATGGTTTACATTTATGATGGTGGTTTGAGAGATGCATAGCACATGACTTTTTCTGTCGGAGGCAAAGATCTTCCATAACTGGGACGATATGTGTTACTTGAGTCTGCACAGAAGTGTCTGCAACACTGTAAAAGTCAGAGTTTAAGAATATTAAAAAAAAAGTGGAAGAAAAACAGATCTTAATGCAACTTTGTACATTCTTTCAGCATGCAGGCATAAACATGGTAGTTGCAGCACCTTTTCTATGGACTAGTGACGTGAGAACCGTGGCAGTTCACTGTATAACACTGTATAGCAGCAATAGGCTTTTTGCTTACTGAAATAAAGTGCGAGACCAGTGGTTTCCATCCCTGCTTTAAGTCCCTAAATTTTTCTTTCCTCTCCAGCTAGGACAGATGCTATAACCTTAAAGAGAGCCTTCCTTCGAGAGAACCTGCAAGTAGTGCAAGCTGGAGGCAAAGTCTTGCTGTTCAGGTTTGCTGGGCACTTGCACCCATTTGTTTGAGGAGCAGGTGGCTGGCACCAGTGTGCAGGTGCAGGCACCCCACACACACCTGCACAGGCCCCAGGCACGGCTGTGCCGTGAGCTGGGCTGCGGGCCCGACCTGACTGGGACACAACCCTCTGCCTCTGCAGACAGGCAGGCTTCCAGCTGGATCAGTCCCACCACCTGGCTCAGCGTGTGGCTGCGCAGACAGGTGCTGGCACAACAGAGGGGAGGGTGCAGGGTGGCCGTGGGCAGTAGACGAAGACCTGCTGCTAAAAGTGCCTCGCACGGTGTCAGGGGCCCATGGCAGAGGTACAGACCAGCCTAAATGCTGTGAGGGATTGACTCCACAAGGCTCAGTGAGAACTGGGCTCTGGTGGCTGTGGGATAGGCAGGAATTGATGAAATGGGGAAAGACTGTAAGATCTACTGCTTGTCATTGCATACAGGAGGTTGTGATGTGTACTGCACTCTGCTACCTTTCCCTGTGTATTGATGGAATTGTTAATGAGCGGTTGAGCATTAATACAGTTGCAAGCAAACAACTCTGTAAATTATGTAGATATATTATTTTCTGTATTCACTAACTCACTTTTTCTTTGGAATGCCATATGCCGTATGAGTGACTTCCACACAGACTGCACGTGCTGGACAGTTGGGGGGCCCTTCTGCAGCGCTCTCCCCTGCAAAACTCCCACTGAAGCCAGCGAGATTTTGTTCAGACAGGACCTCGAGGACCAGAGGACATCTGAGGCTTGGTCCTGCAGAAAGCTAGGTGCTCTCATTTCCTTCCACTTTGCTAGGAGCCGAATGTGTTGAGCCCTGATGCTGAACTGAAGCGTGACCAGGCAGCACTGAGAATAAACTGGAATTTTATACATAGAACATTTAATTTACGTGTAATAAATGTGAATGAACATTAATATAGAATGTATTTTATCAAAAAATATTGATTTCTTACTTTGACCAAATACATTTCTCTATTACTATGTTACTTTGTCAAATGATGCGAAAGATGAGGAACTGGTTTGGTTGTACTACAAAATGTTTTTCTATTTCACTTGTATTTTATTTTTCCCTCCCTCCTACCATATACTGCAGTTAGTAGCCATTCAATAATTAATCAGCGGTAGCATGACCCAGTGGCTAGGCTGCCAGACTGAGACATAAAATTTGCCAACACATGCATAAATGGTTGTAAACCTGGATACTCGGTGAGATGTGGGTTCGTAGCTCTGCTGTTGCCTTGCCCTGAGCTTTAGGTGGGTCTCAGTCACTGAAAATTCAGGGCAGGACTCCAGTTATGCATCCAGGCCTTCAGAAAACTTAGCAGGAGCAGGGTAACTCCTTTGAAAGTTCCACCTTAATCCTTTTGTAAAAGGGACTGTTAGTGATATTTGTTCAGCAGTGTATGTAGTGCTTTAGGTGTGTGGGTGAACACACATGATCATTGCCTATCCTCAGAGCAAACCAGTAATGAAAGGACACAGAGGGGTCTCCCTTTTCCCTCAGCCTTTCTCATAGGCATTTCATGATCTAACTAAATATAAATAAGCAGAGCAGAGCCTCTTGCAGAACTGGTGATTCTCAGTTGCATGAATGCCATCAGCAGAGTGCTGCTTGGGCGATGAGAAGTACATGGGTTGCCAGAGGAAAAGGCAGATTTTAGAAATGTGACAGCTGCAGGCGCAAGAGTGAGCAAAGCCCCTTCAGAGAGAGAGGGATGCTGAGATTTCTGAGACAGCCAAAGCCATCCTGCCAAGTATCTGCATATTGAACCCATGCAGTTTATAAAAAAGCTCCTCTGGACACTACTGAGACCTTGAGCTCAGTTGTGTTTTCCTGTTAGTGTCCTGCCTGATTAATGCATTGAGATGGTTTAGGGAGGAAGGGATAGAGAAAGCAAACTGAAAAGCCTATTCCTCTTCTCCAGCATTATGATATTGTGTGAGTAGGTAGGAGCAGCAGTCAGGGTGCAGGAAGCTCCTTTTTTAGGTGCATGGTAACTTCTCTTAAAAGGACTTGCTCATGAGAGGAAAAATTGTCAGACTGTTACCTTGCAGAAACTGGGGGAATAGCTCACCCCTGAGGGCCATGACCTGAACCCCTACCAGACTTCAGCTCCACCTCCTGCCCAGCTCCGGGCTCTTTTCCACACAGTTTCCCTCTGTGCATAGTGCTGTGCCTTTCAAAGTCTCATGCTTGTAAGAATGCCACTTTTGCTGTGAATAGCCAGAGTTAGTTTTCCTGCATCAGTGACGTGCACACCAGCTACTGTATCTTGTCACTGTGTCCCACGTAAGGTGTGCTGTGTGAGACAGTGGCTAGGGGCAGCGGGGAGGAGTTTCTGCTGCAACATTGCTTTAGTAGGTCCCTGCCCGTTCCCCCTCTGCAAGGTGGGACATGAGACTGTGACAATAAAAGTGATTGCAGTAACATTGTGGACATTGTTTTAGAAAGCTGCCATTCAGGACATATTCCCAGCCTGTTTCAGCATGTTTCCTGGCCTTTTTCTGGGATCCAGGGCTGATGTCTATGGCTGTTTTACTCAGTGTTAGCTTTAGCAGTGGCAGGAGGCGAGGTTACAACTTCATCCATCCTTACCGTGTGTCCATCCTTAGCCTGTGTCTATACTTCTGTCCATCCTTCCCATCTGTTCTTCTCAGAAGTTCTCACTCCCAGAAGAAGGGAAGCATAGGAAGGAGGAGAGAAACGCCTCTTACCTCCCACAGCTTGCAGCCAGGCACATCAGTGGAGCTGCAGTTCAGCACGGTGTGAGTCGCACTGTCCTTTCTGTATGGGGGATGAGGTGACGTGGGCGATGTGCTGTCCCATGAGGACTCGTGAGTGGTCCGTGCCGGATGGGTTATGCAGAAGACAGCAGTCAGTTTAGGTGCCAAACCCAGTATCTTTTCACAGGCAAGTGATGCCTAGCCAAATAATCCCACCTCTGAAAATCATAACCCATTGAGGCTTTCCAGGTTGGGCATCCAGAAAATGAGACTTATCTGGTTGCCTGGTCATTGTGAGGTCTCTTTCTCAGTGCTGGCTGGTTTTGGTCTGGCCAGAGGACATGGGAAATTGGGAAGGATCCCTTCAGGGGCATTAGTTGGATGCCCCTTTCTGTAAATTGCTGAGCAGAGGCAAATGCTTTGTTTTATGTATTTAATTCTGGCAGGACCTCCCCTCCTCCCCAGCAGCCTGTCTCTGCAGCCAGCTGCAGCTGGGAAAGCTTTGTGTGAGAGCCAGGCAGGAGTGACTCAGGGCAGCAGCTCCTAGAACCTGTAACAGGCTGGACTTGAGGTTGTCCTTGCAGGGTAACCACGGAGCTGAAAGCTCAGGGGACATCACTTCATAAATATCAATGCAGATATTTAAGTAGAGTCCTTAAATTTGGTCCTTAGAGGGAAAACCCTGTAACTTGGGGTTTTTATTGGACTTCTGAGACTTAGTTGCACTGTTGGTGTCTGTTGTCTGTGGCAGGTGTACAGAGGAAACCTCTTCACTTAGCCACATTTACTTGTTCAGTGAGCCAAATTGTCTTTTACATGATCAGTGTTTGACTTTTTCCTCATTGCTGATTTTCTTTTTTTTTAAAGAAAGACAATCCCTAAAGGCACGTCTGCATTATTGCAAACCCCAGTTTATACAGAGCTGCGTAGCACTGCACTGTCAGTGTGAGCTTGGACATTAAAAAAAAAATACAGATTAACAAAAAGGCACTTCATTTGTCTACAAGAAAAACACCCAAACTTCTTTGAACTAGTTATTGCTGACTATCGTGAAGCTCACTGGTTTCATGTAAAATAGATTGAACTTTGAAATTCTCTTTCTGTACGAACATGCTGTTCCTCATGTAGGCAAAGATCTGTGGTAACACTGCATGTAAAGGAAGCTTTCATCTTCAGGGGTGGTGGTGGTGGAAATGTCAGCTCTGGATTTCATTCAGTGCAATTTTTTTGTCAAGTTTTTCTTTACTAATGCAGGGACTAGTCAGCCCTGAACACTTCAAGCAGAAATCATGTTGTGCCATGCCATGCGAAGGCTGTCCTTGGTGTGATTTCCACCATTTTTCTGGCTGGTAGATCCCTCTGTCTTTGGGACTACAAAGCTATGAAAGGAGTCACCAAAAGAAGCTGCCCTTTTGTTCAGCACTTCCAAAGGTATAAGCCTTCAGTGGAGCACTGCCTGCCTTCTGATCCTCCTTCCTCGTCCACCACCCAGCTGTCAAATCCAGCAGTGTCATTACACCATGAGCTTGCCATTAAAGAGCTTACCAAACTCTGATGACTGATGGTGTCTTTGTGAGCAAAATCAACTCAGTTTTGAATCTGAGGGGCTAAAACACAGCTACAATGCATGTGGCACAGGCTTGATGTTCATTGGCACTGCTGGTGCATGGTGGGATAACATAGTGTTTGCAGGCGTTAAGGAGGAGAAAATTACATCATCTGAGCTTGGGCACTGCAAAGCCAGCCTGCTGGACCCAGAATCATCAGGTGGTTCTGTTTGGCACAGTCTAAGGCAGTGGATTTGCTGTCAGAAGCTGGGGATTGGTGATAATATTTGTGTATAAGCCAGTACTTCAGACCTCTCGGGTCCTTTTCTGTTTTTCACAGATCAGAGACATCTGTTCTAGTTAAGAGACATGTAACGATGCTGAAATCAAAATGGTGATTCTGTTCAAATAATTTGTCTCTTTCCTTTAAACACTTCACTCTTAATTGCTGCTTTGACATCGTCTCACCCTGATTTAGTTGAAAGAGTCAAGTCAGTCATTACCTTTTCTCATGAGCCTCTGTGGGTTGACATCTTCCAGCCCATGGAACAGGAAGTGCTTTAACTTAGCACTTGCCTTGTCTTTTTGGCACTTCCCAGGGCATGAGCACTGAGTAGGAGCACACAAAGCACATGCCCTCTGGTGTGCCCAGAACCCCAAGCGCTGCCTATAAAGTCATTCCTGTGGCTGGTGGAGTGCCTGCCAGGACTGACTCCCTCGTGTTGGAGCACAATCCCAACAACGCAAGCCCCACAGCCTCTTGGGAGACCTTTGCATATGGTGGGAGCCACTGGGATGACTGGGCTCTGGCTACAGATACAGCTGCCCTTGCGGAAGCAGTGCTGTTCCCAAGCACCTCTTCAGCTGCTTGGAGCCTGCTGCTCTCCCAGGTCTGCTGGGTGAGTTTCTTCCACCAAGTGCTGGCTGCAGCTGGGGACACTGCCATGTGCACCGTTTTTTCCCAGTTCAAGTCTGTCCACACTCCAGCTCTGCAAAGTTAGGTCACACCTTCCCCAGATCAAGAAACTGGGATATTCCAGGGCTGTGATAGGCTTTGGCTTTGTATCAAGGAGTACAGGTCCATTAGAGGTACGCAGTATGTGCTGCCTCTGTTGGCTCCTGCCTAATGCTCTGTCCCCCACCACAGCTGTCCTCAATCAGCCAGCTGGGAAATGCTGTTACCCCCTCGGCAACACCATGTGCTATTTTAAGGGACACATCAGATTTTATGTTTTCTTCATGTTCCTTCTACTCTGTGACAAGGTCCTTGCTTCTGCCACTTGTTTACTGAGTGATGAAATGCCATAAAAAAGCACATTTAACTTTATTTCCAATAAAGGTATAGGTATATGTGTCCATGCTTTTTGCCGAGTAATGCTGTACTTGTGACACCAAGGCAAGGCTTTTATACCTTTTATTAGACAAACTGATACTGAAAGCCACAAGCTCTCAAACTCCCAAACTCCCAGCATGCTTCTCCACACTGAAAAGCAGCAATTATATGAGGCAGTCTGATAGTAGGTAGTATCTCCCCAACAACCTAACCTTGCTTGTACACATTTCTTGAGATATTGCTGCCATAAAGGTGAGATGGAAGAGGTAGTGTTGTAGCCAGGGTTTTATTTACAGCCCCTAGTAGTGCTAAAGGGACCAGGAGTGAGTTGTGTCAGCTGTGTTATCCCCACCGCAGGGCTCCTGAATAGCCTGTGAAGGGCTGTAACCTGCCAAGAGCTTTGAAGCCTCTTTGGTTTTGGGTTTGTATCAGTCCCCTAGAGGTCAGCAGAGCCTACATTTTGAAACAGCTCTAGCTGATGGTAGCTTTGCAGGGATGATAAAAGCAAGTTCGCTGCTGGCCTATGAGACCCTGCTTTTTCTGTCTCGCAATTTCAGCTGTTGCTGGAGAAGGGATCAGGCTGGGGAAGAAACTAATTAGCTCATGGGGCAAGAAGTCCTGCTTTGGAGACAGGCTTTTCCTTTGCAGACAGACAGGCAGGTTGAGAACCTGAAGCGAGGGGGAGAGGCAGCTGGAAGATGAGTGCCAGCATTGTCAAAGCTGCACAGGGCAGTGGCAGCTGGTGCCTACACCTCTTGCCTCCGATGGTACCCATTCCTTCTGGGATCGTGGCTGGACTGTACTGCATCAGGAGCAGCAGAGCAAACTCTGCCCCAGCCATGCTTTGTGTGTGCATCTGCACTCCAGTGCTGCAGTGGTGTGGCTGCTGGTCACACTGGTCTGCTCTCACCTGTGTCCACCGTGCCATGCTGGCCTCAGACATGCTGCAGCTGCTGATCAGCTGTTACCTCTGCTTGCCCAGATCCTTGCAATCCCAGCCTATTTCATGCAGGCACTCCTTTTACCTGCCTCCCTGGCCTAGGACAGGAGGTAGAGCTGAGTTTTCCCTGGACCTTTTCAGCTTCTGGGGTTGGAACAGCAGTGTAAGGGAGCCTAGCCCTGCCACATACAAATTACTTGAGGCTGTCAAGCAGGTCACAGACAGTCATTCCATGTCCAGTCAGCACAGACATTGTCCATGTATTCCATGTTCTTGCCTTGCAGCAAGCAGCCCTGTCAGAGGGGAGACCTGAAACCAGTGCCTGCAGGACGCTGCCACATGTGCATCACATTTCTCAGTAATGAAAAAATGAGTTACCTTGAGTGGACCTGAGTTTGCATTTGCCCTACACACTGCTCACCCCCTCTCCAGCTACAGCTGCAGGCTAAGTAACTGGGAGTGCAGTTGGCAAAATATGCCTCTTTCTCCCCAGCTTTCCTCCTGGTCTGCATACTCAGGTTTATGGCTTCCCTTTTCCCTGTTGGTTAGTTGGAAACCCTCCAAGCATAGCTCTCCATTTTCCTCTGCATCCTTGAGGATCATATGCTCACTCAGCTCCAGCAAAGAGCAGAGACGCAGTCTTCGTTCAGGAGGACACATAGAAATGCAGCGATTCACACAGAAAATCAGTGCCAGATTCTATGCCTTTACACTGTCTGTTTTGGTTAATAAAAGTTTGGAAATTTTTATTTTGGCTCTTCTTGAAGGTTTTTCTTTTTTATTATCCCATTACTCCCCGTTTACTGTATTTCTTTTTGTTTCTGCAAACCCCTTATCAGGGAAGGTTTGGAGCTGCCTGTGAGTCATGTAGCAGCGATGGGGAGTGGCAGCTCTGGGAGCCAAGCATGTGAGTTTGTGCCCAGCTCACATCATCTCATGACAAAGGCTGCTGATGTGTCAAGGGCCCTTCTTGGCTGCCATGCTTAGGGTGGTCAACCAGGTGCTGGTCACATCTCTCCTCCTCCATGGCTCTGGAAAGTGAATGCCTTAACCTTGATGAACTCAGCTCTGTTTTTTGAGCCTTCTGAAGTCAGTGTAGCAATAAAATTACTTGTGCAAAACCTAAATTACAAAGCACAGACCGTAGACCCTTTCTTGCCATCGCAAAATAGCTGAGCCTGAGGGCATGACAGTTTTATGGATGCAGCAGGCCATGAGCTGCAGATATAAAGTGGGATAATGAAATGTTTGCTGAGACCTCTCCAACTGTGCATCAGGACCAGTGCATGGGTGTGTGTTTTTCAGCTCTGCAGGACAGCCGGAGGCACCTTTCTGGGAATCATCAGAGCAAGGCTCTTGCTAAATTCCTTTAGGTTATGTCAATGTACAGTTTTTTTGTTGTGTCATCCAAAAAAAGGGAGGGCACTATCTGCAGAACCAGTAATGTGATCACTAACCAGGGTTCATCAGCACTCCCTGAACCCTCCCAGGCAGAGATGAGCAATAAAGTAGGTAACTGGCCCCATGCAGCATCCCTGCTAAAATATAGATTGCAGTGCAGCAGCAGGTCAGCAAAGGCCCCAGGAACATGCTTTTGTCCATCAGCACATAAAAGAGCTCAAGAGGGAAACTGGGGATAGACTTGCCATCTCTGGGTTAGAGTCATAGAATCATTAAGATACAAAAAGGCCTCTAATTAACCATCGAGTCCAGCCTTTTACATAACACTCTCAGGTCCACCTCTAAACAGTCTTCAGAAATGTGTAAGAAGTGGTGGAGGTAATGTCTCAAAACTGGAGTGTTTCTGGAGAGAAGTCATCAGTGTGGAACCCAAGCAATGAACGGCAGCCACTGCCCCTCTTCTTCCTCCTCACCAGTCCCTGGTGAGCTGCTCTGCACCTGGTCCTGCTCCAGGAGCTGCAGTCAACCTCTGGCCCCCTCCCCTGTCACTCAGCTTCTTCAACCTTTGCAAAGAGAGCATTGTCAGGACCCCAAATCCTTACAGCTAAGCACTATCCTGCTGCCACAGTGCTCCACACCCAGCCAGCCAGCACACTGAATGCATAGGACTGTTTGCTGCTCTGTATAGGAGGCACTGCTGCTGCTCTGAGGCTAAAGTCCTCTGCACCCTTGGCACAGCTTGTCACCACGTCCGTTTGCACAAACTTGTATGTGTTATCACTCGTTAGAGCTTTCACCAACACCTATTCTTTCAGAACAATAAAAATAATGTTTTCCTTCCTCCCACTGGCCCTGCAACAGGGCTGTTTGTACACTGTTTGGCAAGCCTTGGAGAAGGGACCTGCCCAGGCCTTCAGGTTGCTTAATGGGATGATGATGCTAAGAGTTACTACAGTGAAAACAAAGTGACCAAGTTTAGCCATTCACTCATCTGCGGTGGCCTGAAGCTGACTGTTGTGTATTGGGCATTTAGACACACAAGCAAATTGCACAGATGTGAATAGCATGTCTGATGGGCAGCTCATGTGGTCTTGCAGGTCCCTGAACCCCTGCTCTCCTTTGCCTTTGCAGCTGCTGTTTGGTAGAGTAAACCTTGCAGTCAGTGCCTGTCACCTACCCGTCATTTCTCAGAATGCATGCACTCTTTTCCGGCAGTGGTACTCAAATAGCCTTTCTTAATCTGCATTCGCAATGTCCCATAAAAATGATTCATTAGCTGTGACAGGAGAGGAGTAGAGCTTCCAAGGAGCATTCTGATGAAATAACCAATGTTAGTATTAACTATCCTGGCAGTGGAGATGGCAGACGTGCTTCTGAATGGACAACCATGCTCAGAGTTATATCTCTACTGACACCTCCACTGTCACCTCCAAAACAGGTCACAGTTCACAGCCTCTTCGATGAACAGCACAGCCCTCCTAGCTAAGATGGGCATTTCTCCATGAAGTATACTTTGAAAGTTCCTCTGTCTTCTTCCCCCTTCCTGTCTGCTGCTGCTGATACTGCTACAGCAAGCAGTATCCAATGCAGGGGGTGTCAGAGAAGGGATGTGGCTCACCAAACCACAGCCAGACAGAAGAGCAGGTCAAATGCATAGGCAGGAGCCGCTGCCAGCAACCAGTGAGCAGCAGCCTTGCATGTGGAGCTGTCTTGACCACAACAACACATCAGGACTTTGCAAAGTCCCCATCAGTCTTGGAGAGGCAAGAGAAGGTGGGATGGCAAACAGGGCTTGCAGAGGCTGACCTGACAGATCTACAGTATGGACTCTCCTGGCTATATTCTCTTTGATATCTTGTTGGTACCCTATGGGAGACTCCATGTGAATCTGGATTGATTCATCCATGGAAGAAAACCCTGTGTGGGGAGGAATTGATCTGATGACCTGCCCTATGTTTGAAGTAGCAAAAGTCTGGTTTAATTCCTCTCCTCTGCTGTGACTGACTGCATTCCTTCAACTCCACAAGATATAATCCTGCATTAACACTGTGAGGGTTACCTCAGAAATCACAGAATCATAGAATTACAGAATCACTAAAAACCTCTAAAGGAAAGAGGATCATTAAAGACTTCTTGGAAAAGACCTCTAAGATCTCAACTCCAAAGGCAAGAACCTTCTTCGTTTCTTAAAGAAATACGTGTTTTGTGACAAAGTGCAGGGAATGAAAGTATCCTAGGTCTGCAGGTGGGCTGTCACTGGGGACATCCACTGGATTTTCATCCTATGGGAATAGACTGAGCAGGACCAGCTTAGTTCCTCTGCAGTGGCTCTGACCTCCTGGCAAGTTAGCACTCAAGATATTAAGTTATGCTGCTGAGTTTGTTTATTGATAAACTTGTTAAGTTGTGAAATCTGTGTGAAAATAAACAGCTAAAGCTGATTTTACTGACATAGCTCAGTGGTTACAAGAGTCTCATAAAAAAGTAAAATCCCAGTTTCTTCTTCAATGAATGAATTTCTTCTTAATCAATGAATCTCAGAGCTGATTTTCATCCAGCTCCTGCTCTTTTTGTCCATCTAAACAATCGCTTCATGGCTGCATAAAGAACTCCAGAGTATGTTTTGGTGTTGCCTTTTCCATTCATCTTCAGGATTTTCTGGGTCATGGAGTCCCCTGTCATGCTGTCCTGGCATGTGTCCGTGACTTCTAGAGGTGCCTCGGAGGGCAGACAACAGGGATGGACCTTGAATAACCTGGCTATGATCCAGGAGAACTGGGCAGTCCACCTCAAAGCCTGGGCAAAGGAGTGGGTGAGAAGCCACGTGCTGACCAAGCCCTGCTGGAGTGACCAGCTGAGCGAGCCACAGCTCCGTGAGCCAGTGTTACTGTGCAGAGGTGGCACAGCCGTGCACGGTGTGCCAGGGCAGGCACTCTGGCATAACTCCACATCCTTTGGCTCACCTGCTCCCTCCTACGCCAGCGTAGGAAGTTTTCTCCCCAGCCCTTCCCTAATTGCTCCTTCCTGGACTCTGGCCACTGTTTGCTGCTCCCAGTGCTTCTGGTACAACTATCTGCAGAACTGTGAAACAAGCTGGGGTAAAGTCCAACAACGGCAACCGGGTTCCTGCTTTCGTCTGAAGGGGTGATTTAAACCTCCGTCCCGTTAGCAGCTCATTTTTATGGTTGCTTCAGGGAGCTCTGGGAGCAGGGGATGACAGCACAGAGGGACAGGGATGAGGACAGGATGGATGGGAACACCTTCAGTTGGCTTTGCTGCCAAAGTTGGCAAAGCAATATCCCTACATTTCAGCCCTGCTAGAAGCTCTCTCTACCCTTCACAGGCTCCCATCACTTTGCTGGCAGATCCTACATTGCTTGAAGGATTTACTCCATTTTCCTTTAGGGATTAAATGGTTCACATAGTTTGACATTTATTCTGTCATGGCATATGTGGGACTATCATTAACATTAAAAGGAATGACACATCCATCCAGCAGAGAATAATCTGCTTAATGGCTAGATAGGAAAGCTGTGTACATTAAATTGCAGTCAGCTTCATGATGTAGTTTTCCCTATGATAGAATTGAGACTCATTTCAAAACAGGAAATTAATTTTCCCTCTTTTTATTCATTGGGTGCCATAAATACAAACCTGCCCCTTGACAACTTATAGAAGTCTCCACTGTGATGTATTTATAGGGCCAGATGTGCCATGGATGCCTTAATGTAAAATCAGCTTCCAGTTTTATTGGACTGATGGCTTTTGAAGTGACAGATAGCCTGGGACAACATTTATCTCAGCTCACACTCTGTGCCAACCCATGAACAACTTTTACAGGCTGAACTTATGTGTTTGAAGTTTTCTCTTCTGGAAAGCAGGAGACAAGGTGATTTGAAAGAAGGCTGGAAAAATTCAGGTGGACAATAGGTCCAAACAGATTTGTACAGGCATAAGTTACCACCAAGTATTTGGTTGTTCTCAAGAAGGGAGTAAAATCTGCATTAATTTCATCAGAAAATTCAGACCAATTGTACATGCTATTCTTTCAATACCTAAAATTTTGCCTACAAATTTGCATAAACAAGGATGGAACTTCTTTGTTATGTGTTTTAATGTATGAAGTGAAAGTAGAGCTAGAAAAAACGGGAACTGGGAAAGAGTCACCGCGGAACCAACAGCAGGAAGAATTGGGACTACCACTTGAACTTCTGCCTTCTCTGTTACACATTCAGCTCTTCAGTAGGTGTAAAGCAGTTGCTGATATCCATATTTAGAGTGCACTTACTACTGCGCTGCCCACGCAGATTCTGGAGAGTGTGAGCAGTAGGCAGCCCCTGTGTGCACAGCAGCAGCAGCATGAGCAGGAGATAGTGCCTGGAGGGCATGCACACTTCTGGAGGAGGTATAGCTCACGTGGGACTTCATTCTGCATTTGCCCACTCATTTCTCTCCAGACCTGCTCTCTCAGTTGTGTCAGTGAGATGATTTGTCAGGACACACAGTGAAGAGGTTGAAAACTTGATTTGTGTTAAAAACAACCTCCATATAGATGAAGTTATTTCTAACCCAGGCTGGTTCAGCTTTTGGCCCCAAATCAGGAGCTGATGGAGTAACAAGTGGGGATTCCTAAGGCATGAGGAATAGCATGAAAAGAAGCTACAGCTGAAAGCAACGTGAGTCAAATGACTGCCTGAGATGGTGGTGTGTCACTTTTCATGCTTCACAGCTGTTTGGCTATGGAGCACAATGTTCATCCCAATCCTCAAGTGCTGGTTGAAGTTACACCTAAACCATGAGTGTTCAAGTACTTGAATGCACAACTGTGTTAATTAATGACTATAAAAATACCATCAAAAGTGGAAGAACAGAATTGAAGCTCCTTTCACTTGTCTCGAGGTCTCAAAAGTACCTGGAGAAATCAGGACAAAGTGTGTTTCCTTCCCTACAAATTCCCACATCACCCTCCCCTTCATTCCCACTGGACAAGCACTTCTGCTGCTGGCCACTGAGCAGCTCTCAGTTGCTGAGAACCAATTCAATCAGGCCAGATATGTGGGACCTACACCTGGGTTAGAATGACCCCCTCAGCCCCAGCATCATCCCTGAAGACAGGGGAAAGGTCTGAAGTGGAGTGGAACAAAAACAAGCTTCCCTGACCCCTCTCCCAGCCCATCTGCAAACCTGGGGAATGGCTCAGGGAATTCCCAGCTAAGCTCTGGTTAACTGGAAATGTACCAGGCTTGTCCTAAAGAACAAAGCAACATGCTTAGTACAGGCAAACCACCAGCCAAAGGAATATCATCCTTGATATTCTCTTTAAACAACATTTTCCAGTATAAGCTGTGTATGCTACAGCTGTATGTGCTACAGTCCAGTAATTAACAGCTTGTTGTTTATGTCTGGGCTGGATAATAAACACACTGTGTCCTGTCTTCTCCTCTTCCTCTCCCCATCCCAAATAAGTAGGTTCTGTGAATGCCTTTCAGGGCTGCCATTGGCTCTGAATATGAGCTATCCTTGGCAGAAGGTACATTGAGAGGGGGTAAGCAGCCACCACAAGTGAGTGCCTTAGTCCCTTCTCTGGCCCCTTGCCTCCATCTATCTTTGCAGCCTCTGAGACACCATGGGGAAAGAAGCTGCAGCGTAACTTCTTCCTTCTTTCCCCCCATCCTCACTGCTCCCTGGGTGAGCAAGGAGGGAAGCTGGAGCCAGGGTGGTCCCATCCAGCCTCATGGCAGCTGTGGCAGCTGCAGCCCTTCACCCTACAGGGGCAAGGCTGCTGGATGCTGCAGTGTGAAACCAGGGGAATGGAGAGATTGGTGCCTTGCAACATTTTGTATCAATATACAAGCTGTGTTTTAGTTGTTTCCCTGCAAATCTCAAAAGCTACCACTTCCATCATCACAAAGTAAAATACACTTTTCTGCTTGGCATCAGGATGAGAAAACTCTGCCACAAAGCAGATGCTCTTTAGAGCTTCAGATTTTGAAGTGGTTGTTCTTAACACAAGGCAGTATTCATAAAAAACCTTAGCACTGGAGCAGGGTCAAGCTGAGAAACTTAATATTCTGCTGCTTTAAGAGTACTAACCTGGCACAAATTCATCCTGGCTTCTGCGGCTGCCCAGTATGATTTGAGGAGATGAAGAGGGAAAATCTAATGAAGAAGGAATGGAGTTTGGGCTAGTAGATGCACTGGATACAGAGGAGCTTCACAGATACTGCTCCTTGTTCCCAGAGGAGAAGGAGCTCAGATGGCTTTGACCGGTTTGCAATTGCAGGGGATCATATTTTATTTTTCGCTTGTGGCCAAGTCAGCTGCTGTATTATAAAATGACCATGGTGAAAATCAGCAGTGGACGTGGCTACGATATGGAAGTAAAAACCATGCTGTAGTACATCTGCTCCTCTGGCACACAGCCCAGCACATTAACCAGGAGCGCTGGGAAGAGGAGGAGAGAGAAGAAAGAGCTACAGCCTCCAGAGGCTTCCCTGTTCTGGCAGCAAGTCTCTCTAGGGCAAAATCTTCCCATTTTGAGTATGTTTGTGCATCCCTGTGCATGACACTCTTAAGACATATGATTAGATGTTTTCCTGAACAGGAGCAACTCAATTGTAGCTTCACAAGCTTTTGTCCTGATCTCTGACTGAGACCCATTAAAGGACAGGGCGTAAGAAGCTTGAGGGAGCATGCAGGGGGATGCAGTTACCAGGCTTGCCAGCCTGGGTAGGCATACAGGGAGGCAGCCAAGCAGGACTGGGAGGTCAGTCTGAGAGCTTCCCTGAGGATGCCCTGGGGTTGGCAGCCAGAGCAGTAGGGCCCTATTATTCTTCTGAGTAACAGCCTGTGTTTGCTGCGGGGAAGCAGATCCCACTGTGCTGCCTCATCCCGCTTGCCCTACCCAGCTGCTGGAGACTGCAGCAAAGGGAGTCCCAAAGGCAATGATTTGGGGTCAGAAGCCTCCTGACCCCCACCTGCCTCTTGCTAGAGCTCTGCAAGCTCTCACACATGCTGCCAATCCCCAGGGGAATGATAACTGTAGGATGGGGTCTTGCAGTTTAAGTGCTTGGGGAACTATTTCTTTGTCTGGATTTCTCTGCTGCCACCACAGAGGGGTACTGATCTCTGCCTGGGAGCACTGTGTGCAGTCACTGTGTCAATATTTAATCATGGTAATTAGTAACAGGCTGGGTGGCTCAGGAATTCACAGCTCAGCATTTACCTCATTCACCTCACCCATCTTTTGGGCACGTAAGGGATGTGTCTATGGCAGAGAGAAGCAGAGGCTTGTGGAAGTGCAGCTGCCCCATTTTTTTTGGAAACATCATATTTATAGGCTTTTACAAATCCTTTTGCTCTGGTGGCACATGATGCTGTGAAACTAGGAAGAGAGGAATTCATTCCAGGTCAAAAGAAATTCCTTTTGTATCTAACCCATGGGCAGCTGCCCTTTGCTACCAGTGTTTTATGGCTTTTAAAAACTGCAGACTGGTGGCAGAGCAGCAAGCTGCCTCTTTCCTCTGAAAACTGGGTTAAAACAAGACCCTGCATGCCTCATAAAGCTCTATCCCTGCCCTATAGCAGAGTAAAACTTATATCCAGTTACATCAGTCAATGCCCTGCACCTCTCCCAGAGGCATCAGCTGCCAGGAGTGGGTCCTCTCTGTTTCCAGGTGTGAGGCTCAGCCAGCAGAGTGGGGCTAACTGCTTCTGAAATCTTTAGGAATTTCTGTTCAGGAGTTACAAATTAAGCTCTCCTTGGAGATGTCATAAATCAGATCCAAGGCTGCGTGCTTTGAAGAGGCATTCCAACACAGCAGAAGGACTCTCACTCATGGTGTACGTGAGCCATGGCTCCAGGATATACCCATTCTTCATTTGTGAAAGTTCAGGTTAATAGCTGTAGGAAAATGAATTAATAGGTGTAATAAAATCAAAGCCAAATGCAAGGAGTTGCAAGGGGAACAGGCAATAAAATGGCAGATAAAAGTTAACATTCATAAATGTTTCTGGGACTCTTTTTCTTGTAGAAAAGAAAATGCAGAGGGGAGATGCTAAAGGTCTGTGAAGTCGTGAGTGATGTGAACATGGAGAACAGGAAAAAGGTTTTAACTTTCTCCGCCAATATGGGAGGTAGAGGCCACTAAATAAAACTAGCAGAAGGCAGGTTCAATTAAATTCTTCACCAAAATGTACTCAAGTGCTAGAATATGTTATTTAACACAGGATCTGGATGTCCAAAATTTCACTCAACTAGGCATATTTGTGGAAGAACAGATATCTGGGGGGACAAGAAATGTCTGTAGTGACCTTCCTTCCCTTTTCTTTTTTAGTAGCAGAGGAGAAGTGGCATGTAGCCATCAGAATGGGAGCTGCATTGAGTCCTGAACTGGAGAGACCTGTCAGACAGGGAAACAAAAGTCACAGTTCATATGGGAAAACATACATCTCCATCACATATTGAAACTTCTGTTGTCCGCACTTACTGCACAACAGAGGACAAGTTACTGGGTCAGTGTCTCCTCCTCATCCATCCTTATCCTCTCATATCTTCCTTCATCAGGGCACTGATCACACCACATCAGGTGTCTAGGATATATGACATAGGAGATGTAAGTTTGAGTTGGCCACGCCACTCACCAGTCTCAGCACTCTGCCAAAATATGGATCAGTGCTCCAAGACATGGGGTAAGCTGTGCTCCTGCTTTTTTTAGAGAGCAAATACTACAAAATATTGTAAATACAGAGTGATAAGCCTCTTCCCTGCTGCTGGCCTGTGGGACCACAAACTGGGAGAAAGTCTATGACACTGTGATGTAGCAAAGCGGGCAGCAAGGCAGGGACTACCCATCAGGGCCCGGTGCGAAGGGACCCAGCTACTTGGCTCTCTCTCCTTATGCAGCTGTACTGAGCTGTCATCTCTGTGATGCCTGGTGAGATCCACCTACCACCATATCAGCTGCCCACTGCCTCACACAATGCAGGAGATACTCAAGATGTCAGTATCACCTTTCCCTGATGCCTGTGTGCACATGCCAGTGTGTATGCATTAACTACAGTCATTGAACACCTATGCACGTATTTTTATAGAGATATAGACAGGGATTTTGGGTCCATTGTTTTCCAAGCAGATGAGGATTTGGAAAGGGCCTTTCCTTCCCAGAGGAGGCAATTAGGTAGTCTATTTTAATAAGGGCAGTATCCTGTTCTGCCAGTGATCAGTGAGGATGACTGCCACAACAGCCAAGTGGTGCAGCCAGCGAGTATTTGGCTTAATCACTTCTTAGCAGGACCTGGTCTCTGTGGAACATTCATAAATAATTATGTGGGGGGCACAGGAGCTAGCTTATTGCTGCAGACCCACAGCAAGACAGATAACAAAACCCCAACCAAATCCTGAATCTTTTCTAATTATTGGTGTGCGGCTTCTTACTAAACTGAGTTCAGAACAGAGATTCTTGTTCATGCTGCAGGGGAGAGGGTATAGCATTAGCATCCCTGGGGGCTCATGAGTGACAAGGAGAGGGAGGGGGGAATATCTGGAGTCCTGATGAGGGTGGATGGGAGGAGGTGAGTGAATAGGGAGCTTCACTGGGAGAGTGACAGCTGCGAGGCTCCGTGTCCCCTCTGCTCCCGACAGCAGTGCCTCCTGGAGCTTTTGTTTCTCTGCAGCCAGGATGACAGACTTGTGTGACTCTTCACCGAAATGTGCCTTCCTTCCAGTCATGGATGCTGTGCACATGGGATTGAGCGTTGTCAGCGCCTGAAAAACAATAGGGCATCAAGGAAAAAGAAAAAGGCGGCTTTCTTCAAACACAGACTTTCTCATTTCCAAGCAGTCTAGCTTTCAGTGAGAGCAGCTTACCTGACTGGACCACTCCAAATAGTCAGGAAATATGCTCTGTGCTGGCGATGATTAGGGAAAAAAGCTGCCTTCTCAATGCAAATGAAAACTGGTAACAAAAGAGCGATATGCTCAGAGCTTTCCAGGTTCTGTTTTCTCATTCCCAATCCTGCCACCCTTGCGTGCATCAGTCATCCGTCCTGTGCTCTTACCCTGCACTGGTGCTGTCACCACACCGTGCTGTGACCTCTCTGAATTCAGCACTGCAGCCCCTGACCCAGGGCTGTGTCAGTGAGAGAGGGAGGGGCTGTGCTCAGCCAAGACGTGCTACGGTGCTGTGGAGACTGCAAGTGAGCCTGACACTCCCCTACAGCACCGAGTGTTTGCTTTGCTGGCTGGTTTCACTTCTGAACCACACTCTGGCACCGCAGAAAAACACTCATGGAGGACTCCAGGTGTGTGTCTGAGTTTGATATTGTATGGCCTTCACGTCGTGGATCTCTTTAAGGCTGTGAGTGCTAGATTAACTGCTTTAGTTTGTCTGGAGCAAACAGAGAAAACTCCAGGATGGGCTGGAATGCAGGAGAGTGGTTTGGGAACTGGCTGGAACTCTGATGAGGGCTTCCCTCCAAACCCCTGACACTTGCATTCTCATGTTCTTTCCCTGCTTTCCACACAGTTCTCTAAGACTGACTTCCTCTTGCCTGTTCCCACCCCTGCCTCTGATCTGGAGCGAACTGCTTGAGCCATTTTACTTCTGTAGCTCTTGGTGTTCCTAGCCACTGGAAGCTCTGCAGAAAGACCTAAGGGTGACAGTTTCCAATTTAACATGCATGGATGATAACACACTGTGGTGAAAATATGTGGGAGACCCTCGATTCACTCAGGTAAGTGTTATCCATAAGATGCTGGGAGCACCACAGATCTGCTGGAGACCTCTATTTGGCATCTAACAGCACACCAAAACAAAAGCACTTGATATATTGCAGTATTCAAAGGAAAGCAATGACCCAGGAGGGTAGGAGTGTCTAAATAACACTACCAATAGGAAAAGACCGTACAAATGGGCAGGGCTCAGTAAGACCAGAAAGGAAAACAGAAGACGTAGAATGAGGCCTGCAGCCCTTAAACATGCTGTTGCTGATGTGCAGGGAATAGAAAAGTGAACCTAAACTTCAGCAAGGGAGACTTAGAACAGAAAATTAAGTTTCCTAACTCTAGGCATTGTGAGACACTGGGGGAGATTGCCTGGGTGTTTATTGAGTCTCTGTTGCTAAAGGTTTCTAAGAGCAGACTAGAAAAACTCTTGTTGAAAAACTCTTGTCAAAAAACTGGTTTATATCTAATTGATTTTATCCTGGAGCAGAAGGATAGACCAGGTGGATACTAAAGGCCTGAGGCAGTCCTATTTCCTGAGGCACTTTTAGATATGCTAATGATCTAAAGAGTTCCTTAGAGCTAGGTATTTGTTTTTAATACTTAGCATAGCTGGTATGTTTGGCATGATCTTAATCATGGTCTGGCTAAAAAGAGAAGTTTCCCTTTCAGTCAACTAGCAATGTTCCAAGCAAATTATCTGTGTTGAAAATGCTATTCATGGCACATATTTTAAAAGCAGCATATTCTTCAGTTTGCCAGCCAGCTGGCTTCTGAACGTGGAGCACATGAAATCCCTGGGTCACACATTTATGAAACCTGTGTCTCCATGGGCTCCTGAAGTTACCAAGGATCTGTGGTTTATGACAAGAAGCAGCCTTGACTGGATTTGAGCAGGGTTAGAAGTGCTTACATGTGCAGGTAAGGTGTCGGGTCTGAGGGGTTGGGAATACCCATCACAGGCTGGAACAAGCACCAGGGACAATCAACTCTGGAGACTTCCAGTTACTGCCCAGTACAGAACAGTACTTTCCAGTACAGCATGAGCTAGCCTGGCTTGGCTTACTGTGCTCACCAAAATCACACAGGTTCAGAGGAGGCAACATACCAAAATCCACTGCTAACCTGAATGGAAACCTTCCACTAATGCTAACCTTCCACTGCTAACGCCCGTGGAAAAATGGAGAACAAAAGGATATAAGAACAAAGAGATATAAGGACACGTGGGGCACTGCAAAGCCAGCCACCTGCTTGTTCTGCCAGCCCTCTCCCTTCATGTGTGGGAGGAATGCAGGAATGCAAGGCAGAGAAGCACAACTGTAGGGGAAATTATCTCCCATGCTGGTGATGCAGAATGAAGAAAGCTCTATCTCCAAACCTATGTGGGGAGTAGGATGGTGCTAAGCTCTGCCTTAAGTCTTCTTTTGTTGGGAAAGTCCTTGCAGGATGGATCAGGGATTCTGTGGCAACCCAATTTAAATATGAAAACATACAGAGTATGTATGAAAATTAATGCACAATTCAGAGCCCTCTGTGCTGGGCTGGGGCTCACTTCTGACAAGCTTACACTAAGAAGCAATTAACTTTGAAAATGAGCTGATTGGACCAAGAAAGCAAGGCAAAAATTTTCTGTCTGACAGCCATTTCAGGCCAGTTTCAGTTCTTTGACACTATTTCAACATATTCCATTTTTTCATCTACTATTATTGTGGTTTTCCCCAAAACAGTGCACAACCTTAAATTCCCCAGGCCCTGGGGATTTTGGGAGAATATGGATAAACTCCTTAGCAGGAGCAAAATGATCACTGAATGAATTAATTTGCATAGGCATTTAAATGGGTACTTGCAGACATTTCTTTCACTAAAAGGAGTAGAACAGTTTCCTTTTGAAGTTACTGTCTCGAACTTTGGAGAACAATTTGCTGACAGTTCACATTGAGTTTTCTTCATGTGACAATGGTTAGTTTGAAAATAACTGAGGTAAAGCCTCACCAAATGCCTTGTTCCCAGTCACACTAGCTCCTGAGCTCGTCTCTTGCTGAAAGCTTTCGCTTCTTGGTCTCGGTTTTGACATCCCAGTTTTTCAGCAAGGTATGGAGACTTTGGCAGTTGTCAGCCAAGTGCAGAAGTAAGGTAAGTATAAGCCTTTGGTAAAGGGAAGGAGACAGATGCATTAGCTATCTGCCAGAATGGAAATTTACCAGGGGTGTGTCTGTCTGACCCAGCTCAGCACCAGGTTGTTTTGTGCCACAGACCTGCAATGCCTGCCTTGGCACTCAAGGCTGGCACACAGTCAGTTATTGTGCAAAGGATGGAAATAAAAGAAAAGGTGACAGCAGTTTTTGACCCCTTCGTCTTCTGGGAGCCCTGGCTGCTAGAGCAGATGAGCCCTTCTGTCTTGATGACAGCACGCTGGGATGAGCCCCTGTGAGCAGCTCCAGGTTCACTGGTGCTCCTACAGGGTGGTACCCACCATACAGATTCACCAGTCACTGACAGCAATCTGGTCCAGCATCTGGACTGAGCTTTGAGGATGCTCTGATGCCCTCATTAATAAAACTGTAGTTCCTGAATAGGTGCCTGTGATATTTCCAGTGGATAAAACATATACTCATCCCCACTGAATACCCACCCGTACATTGATTAATAGCACCCTGATATGTGTGCATTGGTTATCCTGTGGATGAGATACACCACGGTTAAGCAGCAAAGGCACAGCATCCTTGACACTGAGACGTGCACCTGGATGGATAGTTGTGGGCTGGCGAGCAGTGACAGGCTGCTTGCTCAGCATACATGGGAAAGCAGCAAACCTGCAGATTACACCTTGTACAGTAACCATAATCCTTGTACAGCCATTTCTAGGTCCCACACAACACACAGAGAAACAGCTAAGCAAGAAGTTGGTTCTCCATATGAAAATAAAGAAAGTCGAGGAAAAATAAAAATACGACAAGAGCATTCATAAAGCTCCAGAAGCTCAAGGGCACTGGAATCAGGCAGCTCTGCTGAAGCAAGAGGCCTTTCATGCCACTTCATGTGTGCGTGCAAACTGCACCCTCGAGAATTGCTAACTTGTCCTTTAGGAGCAAGTTAGATAAATGAGATTCCAATATCAGAGCTAATGCTCCTTTGAAGTGTCGCTTTGCCTTTGTGCACTTCCGTCTCTGCATTATCAAAATGTCTTCCACGAAGCTTTATTATCACTGATAACGTAGAACTAAGAGGCAAAATTTCCTATTCAAGTATTGAGTAGTTAAAAAAAACAATACTTCCCTGGATACTGGAAAATCAAATAGAAGACTCCAGGGCAGAAGGGCTAATTAAAAAAAAAAAAAAAAAAAAAGCCTGCTTTACTATGAAAACCCTTGAGGGGAGATAAAAGCTGAAGGGAGGTGCATGCTTGAATAATAAAGCCTTAATGAGTTTGGGTCCATGTCTAATACAAAGCATTAATTTTGGCTGCTTGATGAAGTTAGCTATTTGATTAGAAAAATTTAATTTAAATGGACACTGCCCACTAAGATCACTCTGCTGGAGAAATCTCTATTGCTGACATAAGTAACTACTATTTTTTTTTTTAAGAAAAGAGACAGGAGTGAAAAAATCCTTTGGGCAATCACTTTATTTCATACAGCTGGCAGAATTAGTTGTATGTCTTAGCTTCTCTCTTTGCTGTGTCCACTCCTTGTGTGCTTTGTTTGGTCTCCCAGTAGCTCATTGGGAGTAGAAGGTGGCTGGAGAAATATAATTTAAAAGATAATAGGAAGATGTGACTGTAAAACATGAGCAAAATATAGAAACTGGATATATAGAAGCCAGGGACAGGAGGTATTTCCGTGATATTTACATGTTACTTGAAACTGGGCTGTTTCCAGTTTGAGTAGGCGTCAATGAGACACACCGTTCTCAGGACAAATGTTTTGTTTTATTTGGAAAGGACAGGCCAGGAGTTCGACTGGGCCACTGACACACCTCAAGATATTAAGAACAGTGCTCAGCTAGTCTTAATATCTTGAGGTATTATCTGAGCTTGTGGTTTGAGCTTCCTTTGCAGAAAATGGGAAGAGCATGAGTCATCTAACCCCAGTGCAGACATTTCAAAGAGGACAGATGACTCATGCCTACAAGTACCTACTTCACTGATGATAAAGGCCAGCTCATATGGAGACATCTGATGTCAGATGACTCCCATCCTGACTGGGGGGATCACTGTTGCAAAACCTGAAGTTAGACAAAGAACAACAGACACAGACTGCTCAGCATCTGTATTGTATGTTACCCTAACTGGGGACTTGATTAGAAATCTTGTGTCTGATTGCTTTCTTGCATTGATGTACACCAGCTAAAGAAGAAGGGCACCATTCACTCAGGTCTCTCCTCCTATGCTTCTGCCTTACAGGAATGACCACCTGGATCAGTTTAGCAGAGACAAGGTTGTGGGTTAAACCCTGTGGTCCAGAGTATGCAGTCGTTCAGACCAGTGGCTGTAGCGGTTGATTTTAGTCTGAGCATCTGTGAGAACCATGCCAGCAGACACACGAGTACATGGTGCAGGAACACGAATGTCAGCAAGGCAGCAGGTTTTTGGAATTAAGACAGAACAGAATAGTTGTTCCCTTTTCAGACCCCCTGTCTTCAGTCATCAGGCTTTGTCGTCCTCAGACTGGTGGCCACTGGTTCATCCATAGCAAGTGAGATCCAACTGCAAGGGTCACTGAAGAGATCATCCAGAAACTCCTGTTGGTGACTGTAACACCATCACATGCTTAGGAGGCAATCTCTGTAGCATCGCCCAGGAACTCAGCCTAACCCCAGGGTCACAGTCTCCCTGAGGGGCCACCTAAATAGGGGCTGTCAAGTTTATCAATTGTGGCACCATCCCTTCAAATCAGCAGTAAATGCTGCATTCCAAAAGCAAACCTGTCATTTAGTCATCTACAAAGTTGTCTTTGGAATGAATGAAGGATTCAGGGCTCAGCCAAAATGACTGCATGTCTGATGCATGTTATTTCTGCTCTCCTCCCTGGATGGTTACATTGGGCTCTGTAGAGTTGCCAAACTCAGCTCCCCCAAATGCTGCCCATATTGGGTTCTGGGTATGTGTTGCATGGACATGTCAGTGACTCTGAGGCTCTGTCTCAGGCATCTAAAATTCATGTGCCCGTCCTGTAGCTCTGCACATTCCTTACAGATTGGTGTGTTCTCACGTGACTGCACAAAGGATTGATGCACGTTGGCTAAAGTTAGCTACAACACATCTAGGAAATGGGCAGTATAACAACATCCATTAATCATAATAATGCTTGTAATATTTCCTCTAGCTTCTGAAACAAAACCTGTTTAACCATTCAAACGTCACAGGGAAATTCTGCTGTTAGGGCTCACCAGTGTTACAAAGCCGACCCCAGTGCTGAAGTTCGCTGCAAGTGTCGTCTCACACAAACACGTTGCACTGTCAGCAGCAGAACAAATAGATATTGAATTCCTACAGATGTTTGTCCTATTTCCCCTCATTTGCCTCCAGCTATGCCCTCCGCAGCACTCCCAGCTTCTGCCCAGCTCATCTGATAAAGTAATAAGGTCTATGATGCTGTCCCTTCTGAGTCCATGCACTGAAGGAAACTAAGATTACAGAGAGCTGATTGCTAAATTGCTGTTTATCCATATAGTTTGCAATTCCACCACTTGTGGAAGAAGAGTAGGACAAAAAGAGGGGTCAACGCATGCAATTTTGCACTACTGCAGAATCTGATATGGTACAAAACAACACTGCAGACACAAAGGCTTTGCCTCAGAGACCAGATGAGGAAAGGAGTTGTATGCCAAATTGTCCTTTTTCATATCAATGACAAGTGTTTTGAATTCCTCTAATTTAAAACTACTTTGGCATATTTGTTTTCTCTCTCTCAGGCTTGTTGGTGATGTTCAGTGTTGAAATCAATTCTCAGTTTGCTCCGTCCCTGGCAACTACTGAATTCCACCTGCATGCCAGCAATTGCACCTACTATGGGCAAAAGGGTTTAGAGATCCAACTTGCCAAGTCCTCCATTGTTCTAGTTCAGGGGCTATCCATTTCTATGAGCACTCACAGATTGTTTAGATTGTTTTTCTTGACTTTGCAAGTTCCCAGACAGCAATATTATTACTTATATCCATCAAGTCTCTCATTAATTCAAATCCTGCTCTCTAATAAAAAAAACATATAATGACTCCTAAAGGAGGAAGTTGCTTCTGAGTCACTGACAGAACAGCTTATTCCCTGGTCTCCTGGGCTCTCCAGCATATCTGGCCTTTATTACCCTCTCCTTCTGCTTTTACGAGTCCTCTCTTGGATTACAATCAGCTGCCAGAGTTCCACAAGGTGGCAAGAACATGAACATCTGGGTATTTCTCTTAGAGCTGCCAATCACTGTCACTGCTGAGTAAATGACCTGGTGCTCATTCACACTGCCAAGCAGCATTGAACATGAGTTTGGGGCATCTTTCAGCAAAGAAATGTAAAATTATGGATCTGTCCTTTTTTTTGTATTTTGGAGGCTATTGTTCTGAAGTGATTAGGCATTGGAGTGTGCATGTTGTAACACGGCACGATAGCTAGCCATTCAATGACCGAGCTAATGAGGAAAGATGATCTCAGGCTGTTTATGAGAAGCAAAATGCTTCCAGCAGTGTCCAGATGGCAAAACAACTTGGTGTGTGGTAGCATTTCACTTCCACATCACTGGGTGAAATCCTGTGCGAGAAACAACGATCTTGAGCCTTAGTCCTGAAATCCTCACACGTGCTACACTCTCACCATAAAGGCAGTGCCTTTTGAATCAAGAACAGAACATTGGCCTCACCTTTAAATGCAGTAGCCAGGCTTGTGATTCCCTACAAAGGCAAGTTACATCCAAAAGCTTCTTGCTGCTGGAGTATGAGGACCACGGTGGGCCACTGCTGCTGTGGTGTGAAGGCTTGCCATTCTCTTGTGACAGTGATGAGTGTCTCTAATGAACATCAGAGTTGCTCCCCTCCTTAGATGAAGGCAAGAGCAGGCCTGACTTGACGTGTTAACATCACTGCTCACTTTCTGGCGAGCAGGACATTAACTCATCGTGACATGGGGAACAGCGAGATTGGGTTTGTAGTTTCTGCTTGTCTGTTTTATTGTTTAAGTTAACAGAACTGTAATGAGATAAAGTACCCTCTAGAAAAAGCTAATTGGATTTGAATAGCTTAATTAATGGAGACAGTCACCTACATAACCCCATTTTTTCCCCCCAGGTAATGGGGATCTGCAGTCTGCAAGAAGTAAAAATCAGCACAGTTTATGATACAGTACTCAGGTACTGGTTAACAACAACATTATTAGTGGTTGATGAGGAACTGGAAATAGTTCTTCTGTTCAGGTAGGATATATGTACATTAAATGTCATGAGCTGTACAGCAAAATATTCACCACCAAAAACAGGGGAACTTTATAGTTTGTGATTTTTTCTTTTCAAAAAATACAACCAATTATAAATGAGAGTTAAAATATGACAAAATGATGAATATCCAGCAGACATCTACTTGATGGTTGAGTGCTAGTTGAAGGTCTTAATCTGAAATGAAAACATTTCCCATTTAACCTGAAGAAATTTTCTTGTGCTTACTGTTAATATTGATTAAGCTGATGAACTTGCAGTTGTAGCATTCTTGGCCACAATTTAACAACAGTGAAAGGAGAACATTTGTGTCGCATTCCTGCTGCATGTTGGAGCAGGAAAAAGATATAATCGAGGTAAGGTAGTAGAGGTATAGCCGCTCTCTAAACTGTCACCTCCCATAGTCTTCAGGAATCACCTGAACCAGGTAATGCTTATCTGATAGTATTTGACAAATGTCTTTCTCAGAGTAAGCAGGGGATTTACAGAGCAGGAGCAGAATTTCCCCTCCCTCAGACTCCACAGGAAAGAGGTATCAGAAAAGGAGGAGTGTTGCTTTAGGCAGTTGGGAGGGAGGGGAGAACGATGATGGGATGGAATACACAAAAGACCACTGGCTTGGGAGGGACTTCAGAGATGCTGGGAGAAACAGGTTAAGATACACATTAATGGAAGCTATAGACTGTGCAAAATTTCCTTTCAGCCTGCCTAAAGTGTGCCCTGCCGGACTGGGACTGTGATGGACCAAGGGACAGAGTAAAGGTTGTCACACTGGCGATTCTAGTGTTCAGTCATGATACTCCGTACCATTTTCTCAGTGTTAGGTGGGATGTTTCTATGAAACACAGCTCTTCTGTTAGGTTTCCATAGGGTTTTCCTTTAAAGTAGAACCACGCTCTTAGCAGAACTTCAACTATCCAGGACTTTACCTTCTGAAGTTCCTGCTGGCACTAAGGAAGCTTCAAGCTGTTGAGTCAACTGGAATGTTCCTGCCTCCTGAGGTATCCCTGACTATGTCCATGATGAGGGACATGGCTTCGTGGAGGCTCTTG
>WEIT01013087.1:65164-92561 GCA_013389985.1 Dryoscopus gambensis
CTGGTTTTGGTTTGTTTTGGGGTTTTTTGTTGTGGGTTTGGTTGGGTTTTTTTTTGGTTCTGTGGGGGTTTTGTTTGTTTGTTGGTTTTGGTGGTTTTGTTTGTTTGTTTTTGTTTCAGTCATAGCGGCCTAATAGTGAGAGGAAATATCTGAACCCTGTTGTTCAGCAGATTTCTGGACATTCTAACAGATGCTTTCTGAAAAGTCTCATTGATCTGGTGAGGTGTAATCAGGTGGTCTTGATGTCACTCCAATATTTCAGATTTCTGCAAGACTGCTGAAACTGTATCCTTCTGCAAACAAGCTCAGAAGCCCTGTAACCAATGTTACAGCTTTTGGAGTCAACAGGCACAGCTTCTAACATACATAAAACCTAAGCTTGGCTCCTACTTCTCCTTTTCTTTTCTTTTTTTCAAATCTCCTTATTCGTTTTCACCACCACACTTAATGCATTGGTCCTGAATATCCTTAACAGAGTAAATATTGTTAAAGGCCTTGTGCTCTTGAAGCATCTTGTCACAAAGGAGTTTTCCTTGGGATATAACTGACACCTTCAAATTTGTCTTCTTTACACAAATAAATCTATTCTAATGAGGTCCTTTGTGCCAAGAGCATATTCTGTTCTCCAGTGTTAACGCCCTTGCAGGTCTCCTGAGGCCTATGGAGCAATCAGGCCCATTATTGTTGGTAATCAGTCACAGCTCCCCTGAACAAACGTGGTCCCTGGTGGCACTCTCCACAAAACAATGCCAGGCTAATGAGGCAGCATGAGCAGGGCTTTTTGCTTTGACTGAAGTTTGGGAATGTGAATTCGCTTGTCACCCTCCTTAAGCAATTTGGTTTTTGACAGATATGGCAGAGAAACTCTGGACCAGAGATGCAGCTCTCTTTAAAACACTACTTTTACTTTATCATGAACATTTGCCTACAAGAATGCCCAGGTTTTGTGCTGCAAAGTGTAGTCATAAAAATGGATAATCCATGCTGGGACAAGAAACCCAATTGCACTGTACACAGAAAAGGGATTTAAGATATAAGTGGAGCATGAAGGGGCCAACCATCTGACCAGGAATCATACAGAGAGCTCCCAGCAGATGTCCATTTCCCAGAGTTAACAGAAAACCTTGGGAAGCAGAAGATAATGTAGTTAGGCCTTGAAGCCCTNNNCTTGAAGCCCTATTGTCTTAGAGGGCTGAAAAAATTAAAAATAGAACTTTTCCCACAACTTCACTCCAGGTATCTAACTCAGTAGGAACAGAGCCCAGTTTTTACTTAGTGCGGGGCCTTATGTTATGTCTGATCAACAAATTTATACACTTATTTTGCAAATTTGCAGTCATAGAGATTAACAAAACCCAGAGGTGACAAAAGCATGTAAATTAAACTCTTCCTCAGCAGCCACTAACTCTACTGCTTTTCAAATGAAAAAAGTATAAAAGTATATACTTTTTTTATATAAAAGTATATACTGGACTGTGTTTATGTACAAGAAAAGGTGCTATGTCTGCAAAATGTCCATTTACATAACAGCCAACTCTTTTTCTGAGAACTCATATCAGGAAACTATTAAAATAAATCACAAAGCAAATTAATAATTTGGAGATCTCATTTGTATGAATCCACTTCATAAAATATGTGTATGTGTGAAATGGAAGTCAACTGACCATAAAACAAAGCAAAAAGACAGGATCTCACTGTGGAAGGAAAGTTATTTTTAGTCAAATTTAAAGAAATGCATTCTATTCAAGGCTTCATATCATGCTCTATTAAATCACAAGAGTGAAAACAGGTTCTGATTTAAGAAGAGATAGCACAGCAAGATGCGACGTGTCAGAAATGTAATTGTGTACTGTGTGCTGAATGTTCTGCTTGTCTTCAATTTGTTGGAGCTGACCAAACAGGGAAGATGATCATAGCCAGGAGAATCTTAACCCTCAAGAGTCCAATCCCACAGCTCTTACACACAGCAGCAATATTTCCCCCTTATGTAATCAATAGGGCAATTATTTAAGAATTCACAGGAAATAAATCCCCCAAAGTACAGTTCTAGTCACTGGGGCTGGAGGAGACCGCTATCTCTGAAAATTAGGCTGTAAAGATCAAACCCACAAATAATATGGGCATGGGTAGGGTACCTCTCAGTGGCAAATGAAGCCTGGGTGTCATGCAACTAAATACACATTGCAAATCTGGCTCCAAGTGCTGGAAACACCCACCCCTGTCTTACCATTTTCCAGCAGAATTGGTGAACCTGGTTACCTCCAAGGAGCTTGACCTGTCCCTAAGACACTCATGTGTCCCCCACCACTCATGACTTCTTTTGTGGCACAACAGCCTCTTCCATCTGTCCCAGTCCCACACAGTTCTTTTTGTGTCATGGTTGCCAAAATCTGACATACAGGCAGCTTGAGCAAAGGCAACGAATTGTATGTATAAATAAAATACGAAAACTATTTTGGGGTTAAAATGCTATCTCCAGCACAAACTTTGACAGCCTTGGTCATTTGAAGGAGAGAAAGGAAAGACAGGTTTTGACTTCTGTGATCCAAAAGGGCCAACCTCAGGCTCCTTACAGAGTTAGTGAAGAAAGGCAGTGTCCAAGCAACAGAGGTTGCAATACCAAATGAGGGGTTACAGTGGCCAAGCTGGGTCAAGTCTGTGGTGATCACGTCCAAAGTACTAACAAAATCTTATAATATAGGAGAACATTCATTTTACCCAAATTTAGTCTTCTAGATACCAAGCATCTACACAAACCTTGACACAGAGCTTATTTCTATAGTCTGTGGAGACTGGCCACCACCAGGGGCAATTATCACATCCTAAAAAAAGGAGTGAAAGCTTGGTGGGCTAAAAGGCTTTTGGAAGACACCTATCATCAACCACTGACAAAGTGGAGGATGCCAACCTTTTCCTCCTTAGTCATAGGACTGATTTTCATACAGAAGACTGCCTTTCTGACTAAGATTTATAATTCCAGCCTGTACCACAGGATAAATGCACATGTAGAGGCACAAACACAAATGGGCATAGCTAACCTGAAGACGACATTTAGGATATACATCTATACTGCCCTAAAAAGTAAGGAAAAAACCCCTAAAATTGCTTCCTAGGTTATTTCTGTGTCTCTTTTCACTGCCAAGTCAGAGAAACAATTCATTGCTTCCCTACTGACAGCAATAATTTCCAATGACTTTTCATTGGAAAATAGATGCTCCTGGTGACTTCTGAGGGTGTTGCAGGAAAATGTTGGAAAACTAACAGGTCCTTAATATTTGTTCTTATGGTTATAAACATAATGAAAAGGACCTGAGGGAGACCCTCACCATGCCAAAAAAAATCTCAGCAACTATCCACATTGTTCAGAAATTAGGACATCTTGTATCTAGAGAGGTGTTCAATAATGGACTCATTAAGCTTCAATTCATAATGCTTTGCTGCTGAGCTGCAGTGCTCAGGAATGGAACTGTGCTGGAAAAGTCGGCCAGAAGAGCCAGCATGTGGTTCCAAAGTACTCCTATTTACCAAGACAACTATTATAAGACAACTATTCTGGATAGGTAGCAAATCCAAAGGCAACAGGAAAAATGGGAAAAGAAGGAAAGGAACTGAGCATTTAACTTGATAAACATCTCAGGAGGCTTGCCTGAGATTAGCTGATGAATACATGGGCTGCTTGGCAGTGTACTTACGTCAACCCTTGCTTTTCTTCTAGGCTTTTCCTCTTAACCCATAATATGACAGGGTCATATTTATTTGGTGTTGCCCACAAGGCTAAAGGGCATTTGATGATGGGTAAAAGATAGAGACAAAGTCTCAATAAATGCCTTTTGCAGTCTGAGGGAGGGAATAACAAGAGTGACTCATTTTGAGAACAGTGAGCTTTCTGAGCCAAGGTATCCATTTACCTGGAGGTCTGATGCAGCTGATCTTTGCTCCAGAATTTTGTCTGTGGTGGGTTCTGACTTGCAGAGGTCTGGGAAAATAAGCTGGAGGGAAAAACAAATCAGGTGGTTTTCCTCTCTTGCATCCATGCTGCCAAAGGAAAATATAAGCAAAACCTGCGAAAAGTGACAGGAGATCTGTTTCCCTTCAAGTTGCTCTGTGCTTAGCACTGGTGTTTTTCAGCAAGCTGTCAGTTGTATATGACTAGGTCATTTCATCACAAGCATGTGTTTTAATTGCCATAAAATAAAATTTTTAGCTCCTTCAAAGTTCTTTCTTGTCCAAAGCTTAGCTTTTCCTTTAAAATCGCTCACAGGCTTTGAATGTAGAGTGCCCTGTGTCTGACTTCACTACTCCTTTAGACATAGAGAGGGCAGATCTAGGGATATAATGGGGCGACAGATTGGCCAGCATGTGCTCAGGTTTGTAATTGCCTGTTCCTGGCTCCTCTGGAAACAATGCAGGAGCAGAAGCAGCTGGTCTGCAGAGGAGATGAGGCGTAACATCTCCCTGGGAGCGCTGCTTGCCCAAGCATCTCTGGCCCTGCCAGTCCGGGGCAGTCCTGCCAGTCCTGGTGAGGGCAGGCCAGCAGGCCAGCTCAGAGGGCTGCTTTGAGGCTCTAGTCTATTCCTGTCTGGCTACCATTTGTCACCATTGCCCAGCACAGGCATCTTGTTCCAATCTGGTGCACTTCTCCGTGTGCTGGTTCTGAAAGGAACTGTGATGATGCTGATAGGGTTGGCTGCTGGACACCCTGGGAAAATGAGTTTGGCCCTTAGTGTGTTAACAGCATAAAAAGCACCAAAGCGTGGCTTAAACAAAAAGGCTTGCTAAAGACACGTCTTTCTCCATGTCCCCAGCTGGACTTGCTGAGTTCATTGATTTTAATGGAGTTATTCCAGCCTACCTAGCTGAGATTACAGCCCATTAGACGATGTATTGCCATGTAACATTCCGGTGAGTGGTACAGTTTATTTTCCCATTTGTTGGTTCTGCCATCTGGCACAACCTTCTTATATCCTTCTCTATTCACTATCCTCTGAAAACATATTTTGTGTTCTCTATAGACTGTCACTTTCCCCTTGCCAAATATTAGCTTCATGACCGAACACTTCTGATTCCTTTTGAAATCACTTCACAGCATCACTTTTTTCCCCCTGACAATACCCTCAGGTGTCTACTATGAGATGTTGGATTGTGTTGCCAGGTGCAGTATGAGTTAAAAGAATACAGCTCTAGTTTGGCAAACATTTGTGCAACTTCACATCTTTAATGGGTCCTGGTGACTATAAATAATAAAGGGAAACTAAATACACTACTTCCTGTAAGTCATATGTAGGTTGGCTCCATTTCTGAACTCACCTCCTGAGAGAAGAAGGTTTGCCTCCATTTTGGGACAGAAAGGAATCATCCTGTGATGGCACTGCAGGGTCAGACTGTAGCTGATGAAAAATCGTGGATGTCACATACACCAGAATGAGACATTTAAAGTGTAAACTCTTGTGATTGATACAAAACATGTTCTCCCAAAAAGGCTTGTGCTCACCTACTGAGGGGTGGGATTTGGAATTTTCATGCAAATTTCCCCACATTTAATTTCCTTTGACTGGATAGCTACAAGAGGTTGTTCTAAGTATGAAAAAGTGTTGCTGAGCTCTTCTCTCTTTGAGACACACCTGAAAAAATGCACTGGTCTGGTTGGTCCCTCTCAGCTGATGCTTAGCAAACAGGAAAAGGTGGGAAGCAGATGCATCAGGGTGAAGCCTCTCAGTCCTGCTCTGCCAGAAGAGTTAAGGCACAGCACAGGGGGTTACTTTGAGCCTTCAGTTCTCATGGAAGTGGGAAGTGTTCAGCAATTCTTGGGTGGTCCTCAGAGTGTTTCAAGGCCAGGTCATTTTTTAGGACATTATGTATGTGTTGAACCACTTAGAATGGATAAAAAGCAATTTAAAAAAATAAATTGTGAATATAATATTCAGGGTAGGTGACCTCTAACAGCAAATAAAGCAGAACTTTTTCTGCCCTGGAGGATGTCCTTTGATTCAGTCTGTGTTTGTAAAATAATTAGAGAAAATGAGATATATTTTAAAAGACCAGGAGCAGTGAAAACCAAACACAAGAGAAAACACTTAAATGCAAAGGCAGGGTGGCAGAAGTGCCATACACACAGAGAGAGCTCTTCTCCATTTCACTGCTGCTTCTTTCACACTTGCAAATACACCACTGAGAGATTAACTGAATGAATTAAAAGCAAGTATGGGATGCAAAAAAAGAGAAGCTGTGATTCCTTCATAACTGACTGGCAAGCTGGTGTAGTGGATCAGTGAATGCCATGAATCATTTGCAGACCAAGATCAAAGAGTAAAGGGGACACAGTTCACCTAGCTGGGCATTTGTGCAAGGCTTTGACTACCTGAAGCATCCAGAAAACCATTGTTTTTTCTCTTCTCATCTCTAACCTCTTTTCACCTCTGTTCCTTCCAGACTCAGCCATGTACTCGTTAGTCTACCTTGCCTAGTTCTTACTTTATTTTATCATGTTAATGGAGAAGCTGAATTTCAGCTCATTTCAGTTGTTTTTTACCAAGAGGAAATCAAGCCTAAGGATTTCTATCATATTTTGTTCCATTTCTTCCAAGTGCTAAACCTTTTACTGAGTGAAATAGAAAAAAAATCGCATTTTGAGAAAAATAAGCATTGACTGGTGCTATGCCTGATCCTATTTCATATTTTGCCTCCATCTGATTGTAGCATCTTGTAATTGGAAGACCTATGGAACTTGCAATCAAATTATTCTGGAGTATATGGAGTTCATATCCAAACAGTCAGATATGGGCATCCCATAAACATAAATCAAATAAATCTGTAGAGCAGGAGAAATTTGTCTTATCCAGATATCCAGAGCTGTCTGAGACCTCTCCGAAAATGAAAGTGCGATGCATAGCAAACAGCTTGGAGGAAGAGTAGCAATCAATACATCAAAGACAAGAAACGGAAAACAGGGCTGTAAATTTAAGCATCCCTAATGCCACAATACTTCTGAGGCAAGTTTGACAGACCTCTTATGCTTTTATGGATACAGCAAAGTCATGCCTGAGATTTTCAAAATCCCCACTTGACTCTGCAGTTCTGTCAGAGTCTAAGCTGACCAAGGTTGCTGTTACCTCTTGACTACCTGCCCCTCTGCCCCATGACACAGCTGACTGGATTTTTTGCCTTTCTCTCACACTGGCAAAAACTGCACCTAATCCTGCAGTGAGTTGGAGAGCTAAACTGGAAAGAAATGCTTCTTTTCCCGTCTGCACCCCTCATGAAATGAGTTGCTAGTTTCTCCCCCTTAACTGGCTCACTGTATGATCAGACAAATATGAGAGAAGAATGGAGAGAGCACATGAGGAAAGGCTGAGGGCAACCCTGCTTTAGATTATATACTAAACTTCTGTGGAATTACAGCTTTAAGAACACAGCCCCACTCCCAGTCATGCATATGCGTGTATGTGGATGTTCCAAAAGGCCTGTACATTCACTTCACTGCAGTGGCATATGTTTACTTTGATACAGGATCCTTGAAGCACTGGGTCACCTTGATTCACGAGTTAACCATATGGAACCACCATATTCCTTGGCATTTAAACTTCCATTAATGTACAAAAATTGCTCTTATCCACCACGGTTGTTCCAGAAATCTTCCTAGTAGGTCCAAACTGTGCAGTGTTTCCTTTCTTCAGTCCAAAAATAGTCTGAAATTATACTGATGAGATATAAAAGCTGCCCAATTTGCTTGTTTCTATTCAGGCTTTGACTCAAAACCTTATTGACAACATTATAAATGTCAACATTTGATACATAATACATGAATACATTTTAGCAGATGGAGAGGAATAGAAATGAAGCCAAGATGCAGTTGAGGCTGGGCTTGGAATTGCTGGAAGGAGAAGGATGAAGAAAGGAGAGATGCCAAGAAGGAAGTAGAGCAGAAACAGAGAAAGGAAGATGGGAAGGAAGGGAAGAGAAATCACTCCTACTGAGTTCCGCTGAATCAAATACTAAAAGAGTGAAGGGGTAATAAACAATTAGCTTCTGCAGCAAAAGGTGAGGCTTTGCCTTTGCTCATTCTATGAAGCTCTCTTTGAGAAAAATAGGAGTTGTGCTATGGACAGAAGGCAACATGCTTGTCCAAATTCGTACTGTAGCGCATTCTCTGTATCCAGGGATGGAGTTTGTTCTTTTCCACAGGATGAACAGGATACCCTCTCGGTCAGAGACAGCTCAACCGAAACAGCCTGTTCACCACCAATTTTAGATTAGTGAAAGTAACCCACTGCCTAGAACCAATAGCTTATACCAACACTACTAACTGCACCAAGCTTCTGGAAGGGTTTTGACATAACAAAAAGTTATGATCATTCTAGATTAAACAGATATGGGGTGCTACTACTCATCACTCAGTCTGTAAAAAAATCCAAACTATTTTAAAAGGCTAATTGCTGTGCAGCAGAAACACGTGGCTTAGGGATGAACTGCCTGCAAAACAGTCATTGCAATCCTCCAATGCTAACTATACTTTCAGGGGCTAATAAAAAGATGCCAGAGGACAATGAGAAACAATGTGAAAGTAAAAGGTAAACTTAAAATTTCACATTCTGGGGATCAGGTTACCAAGAACTATTATCACTACCTGTGCATGAAACAGGCACAGAATGCAGTTTTCAGAAACCCCTTTACATTTTCTGAAAAGGAGCTTCCATGAATCTTCTCCTTTCTTCTTTTTCCTATGTTGTTTATGTGCTGAATATTCACACTTCTTCCCTTAGAAAGACAGTTGATTTGTCCCAAAGTGTCTGCATTTAAAATATAAGTGTATTAATTCTGATAGTCACTATTCCCATGCTTTTCTTTCTCACAATAGAAAACAACAACAATACAATACTCAGAGGAAATTTCCCTAGGAAAACAAGGAATCTTTTCTATTTTAGATCCTTGGTAGTTCCATTTTCATAGAGCAGATCAGTTTGTCTGCTTTCGGTCTCAGAATTGCTTTTCTAGCCTTCAGCAAGTGCAATGCACAAGTATAAGTCTGACAACCTTGATTTATGTTCAGAAATAATTTTTATGTTGTCATAGAAACCACTGCAAGATGATCCAGGCATGAGTAAAAAGTAACAATGAAAAGCGTGTTTCGCCAGTGAAATTCTCCTCATTGGTGATGTCCCATTAGTAATTTCTCTGCCCTCTATATGCAAAAAGGGCAAAAAGTTGGTATCTGGAAAGTTGGCTGAGGGGAAAAATTTGCCTAGAGGGAGGCTTCATTGTCATGAGGCTGGCACATGTCTCAGCCCAGAAGAGGGTGTGCAGCCAGCCCAAGTTTTCCTGCAAGGCTGCAGCAGGGGAAGCAAAGTAAATGTTCTTTCCAACAGGGAGCAAAGCCAGACTAGAAATCCTTCAAGCTTGTTACGGAGACGTCCATGCCATGGTGGAAATAAACGGATTAATTTCCTTCTCTTATGCCATGGGTTTACTTCCATCAGCAGAAATGAATCATATCCACATTTTACTGTTTGCACGCCTCTTGGCACTGCGCTACGCATAAACAATTTCTGCTTCAGTAAGAGGAAGCATTCACCTGGACAGCAACAAATACAAGGGAGTAAAAGAATCAATGAACGCTGATCATCATGACACATTCACGCAGAAGCATCTGCAGCCACCCCAGCATTGCCTGCCCACAAGCTCCGTGACACAGCGTAGGCAATTACACCCTGCCCAATATAAATGATCATTCATTGCTATTTTTGCACAATGAGAGTGCAGGAATGTGCGCTGTGTACTACAACACCTACGCTCTACTCAGCCTCCACCATCAGTCATTGACATGTTAGGGGTGTTTATCCCCAAGATTTACAAGGGCAATGAACATTGCTAGTACTTGCCACTACAGCTGTCAGACTGACTTGATGTTATTTCCCAAGGGAAATCTGTTTCTGCATCTGCTACTGTTGGTTCAGTTTACAACAGGCTTTCAGCTAAAGGGCTGTTGCTGTGGATCCCTGGCCTCACAAAAAGGAAGAAGGACAAAAGTATTACTGCAAAAAAGTCAGAAAACCTGCAACATTTTGTGCAGCCTTTGAGTTCCTTTAAGTAGAAGAGCCAGAAGATTTCAGTCCAGAATGCTCCTCTGCTGAAATTAGTATTGGAAACAGTTCAAAAAGAGGAGGACATGGAGAGATTATAACTTTTTTTTTTTGCCTCTCATGCTGAGTAGTTGCAGTATGTCAATAATTCGAAAAGAGTTTTGTGAACCAATATTACCTCTTTTTCAGCTGGTACACTGTCCAGACAGTATTGTTTCCCCTCTATTATTTATCATCTGAAAATATCTGCCAGACAATCTCTCAAAGTCCTTTCTGAGATGAAGCTTAGTGGTATTAATTTTGCAAGTGTAAGAAACAGAGGCAGGTCTGGCATTGGTTCTGATTCCTGATAAAATGAAAGCAGCTTCTAGCACTGGGTGTGCCATGGATTGTGAAAATGGAATTCTGAATTGATATTTTCCAATATTCTCTGTAAAATGCATTCTTGTAGGCTTTCCATGCAGCATTCTCCTTTTTAATAAAGAAAAAAATACAGAATACAAGGGGCAAGAAGAGAGATGAAATAAACTTGCCTGATGATATAAGTGGACATTAGTGGACATTTTTGACAGGGCTCACTGGACTCTAGTTACAAAAATCTGAACAGAAAGCCTCATTTGCTCTTGGTCATTTGCTCATTGCAAATGACCACGTGAAATTTGGTAATTTGCTTCTTTTCTCAAGAAACATAAAAGTGCATGGAGGATGGAAAATTAAAACAGAACTCAGTTATTGTCATGATTATTGTTGCCAGATTATAAGAAAGTGCCTATCTGCCACTTCTCCCGTATGTGCACATGTACATGTCTCTTTTTATGTTCACTGCCTGTCCACAGCTTGTCTCATACATGCATCTCGTTATGTCTCATTATCACATTTCATTCCCATGCTCTTTACAGTGCAAAACAAGGTGTGTATTTGGTTACGAAAATGCTGGAGGGGGTTGAGGGCGTTTTTGCATGGGAGATGCTGTATTACCATGTCAATCCCTGCTCCTTCTCTTTCTTAGTCTTTGCAGATGAATCCTGGATGAGCCTCAGCTGGGATGCTTCTGGCACTGGGGAAGCTGAGATTTAGATAGCAGGTTCCCAGCCCAGGTCCCCTGGCATGTGATTCACACACTGTTATCAAACGTGCACTGAGAGGCCTGAAGGTTTCCTCCCACCGTGCTGAACACCAGGTTTAGAGCTCAGCATAATTTATGGGTTGCTGGGCAAAGAAGGTCCTTCCCAGTTGAACTCTTTCACTCTAGGCCTACATATAATCCTTTTATTTTTTTTCCCAGATGGGGGGCTGTTGCCTATTAACCAGCCTAGCTACCAAAAATGGAGTAGGGGAGGAAAACCACGGGGTTTTTCTCCAGCATTAAGGTATCCACGGATGCTGGCTGGGCATGCCATGCCTACCTGTCATCCAGGCTCCTGCTGCAGTTTTTCCCCCGTGAATGTGAGTACTGATGAATCTTCTGCTGCTGCTGATCTGCTTCCTGCTTTCTCTTCTGATGCGAGCTGTGTGTTTTGACCTGTGCTCAGCAGGGGATGCCATTAAACATCAGGACCTGAAGGCTGCCACGGTCTCTTGGAGGAAGCTTTCTTTTCTTGGAGGCAGCAGGGCATGCAGAGGGACTATAGTGGGAAAGACCGTGGCACCTTCCCCACGGGAGGGGACTAGGAATGGGTGGAGGCAGAACTGCAAAAGCAGCACGCTTAGAAGCACTAAAACAAAACCCATTCAACTGGAATTGCGAAGGCTGCTGAGCAGTGCTGGTTGCTGTGACCTGAGCTGTGGGCATCGTGCTCAACTGCATAACCTATACTCCCCATAAGAAAGCGATCCCTGAAAATGAGTGCTTAAGTCACCTGTGTGCTCAGACAGCACAGCCTGGACTGCTGGATCCTGGGGCAACTGTAGATCAGCACATTAATCATCTGTTGGTAGGGACTCTCTTCCGGAGAGATGGGACACAGAATGGTTTTGGAGACTTGGAAAAGGAGAATGCTTGCAGTAATAGAAGAGTAGCAGCAGCAGGCAGGTTGGTGGGAGAGAAGGTGTTGCATTTGCTGGGATATGGATATAAAACGCGCAGCTGCCAAATCAAACCGTTCCCCCTTTTTTTTTTTTTAAACGAATAAACAGCGACTTAAAGACAGAAAAAGATAATGGTATGCCCTCCTTTATATTCCAGAGCGTCCCCCTTCTCCCTGCTGTTTGGCATCGCGCCCATTTCCAGCAGGCACTTTCAGATGCAGATTTCTCCCTGAATAGGTATGGCGGGGCTCTTTGTCCTCGTCTCCCCTACCTTCATTAGCGGCTCTGCTGCTGCGGGCCTGGCTCAGCTATCAGAGGGACCAGGGCCGGGCTAGGAGCAGAGCAGAAGAGGCCCCCTTAATACTGATTCATTACCATACAAATGGAGGAACACCCCAGCTATGCAGAGGGCAGTATCTTTATAAAACATGCGTAAATAGCACACAAAACAATAATTACACAGCGCTTGTGCATCAGTTAAAATTCACCCTGGGTAGGCTGGATAACGCATATCCATATACGCTAAAATGGATTCGCTTTGGATCTGCAAATGGTTCGTAGATGTCTCTTGAGATAGGGGCACTGCCTGGGGCACGGTAGACGTATCTGGGTAGTAACCTATCAGCAGGGCAGCAACCGTGACAAGAAGACAGATGAGGAGAGGAGACGATTCCCCGTTTGTCTGTTGCCCTGGTTCAGGCTAAATGTTGAAAGATGAGACATCTGTGTACGTGTGGCTCAAAGGCCAGTCATCCAACATAAATAGTGTTTAGAGGTTTGTGTCAAGCAAGAAAGCTCTCAATTATGAAGATTTGCTTTGGGTAGAAGAGAAACAGGCTGGGTAACATGTGCGTTGAAGAGCTGAAAACCAAACCTGATTTTAAAGTGCTTTTGTTGAAATATAATCTGACCTTGTGCTTAGTGAAAACAGTATGTTGAAACACTGAGAAAAATCCATCTTATATGAATATTTTAATTCTGTAGCTTTATTGATATGTGAATAGTAACAGCACATAGTAAAAAGGATTGACTGGTCAGGCAGAGTATTTCTCTTGGATGAACATGAGATGGGATGTGACACATGCAAGACAAGGAATTGTAAGGAAGAAAGAGATTGATTTCCTCAGGCCGTTTGGGATATGTTCCCTCTCTGCTGGAAGTTAAACACTTCTCCATCAAGACTGCTAATCTCTAAATTTCCTGAAATTACTTAAACTTACACTTCTGATGTTGTAAATATCAGGGTCATGTTTGGGAGGAAATAAAAAGTGAAAGCAGATCTGACAGCAAAGAGAGGTCAGGCCACAAATGGCGTTAATTAAAGAGCTGTCTGTACTCCAGAAACTGGGGAGCTCCTCGCCTGGGCTGTTTAAATCCAGCACTTCTGGACAGGGGCTTTCAGGAGGAAGAAGATACTGAGGCAGAGCCTGTGAACCTCCAACTGCCCTTACAGGTTTGCAGAAAAGAGATCAGAGTGCCTTTGGGGTCAAACCCCTCGTACAGCTAAAGGACCATCGCAGCCAGATGTTGATAAGTTAGTATTGCCAGGAATAAATGGTGTCAGTCTCTCTGTGGGTATCTTGTGAGTACTGAAGGCCCAACCACTCCAGAGTGTGGTTGGACACTGGAACAGGCTCCCCAGGGCAGTGGTCACATCCCCAAGCCTGCCAGAGGTCAAGGAGCATTTGGACAATACTCTCAGGGACATGGTAGCATTGTTGGGGTGTCCTGTCCAGGAACAGGAGTTGGACTTGATGATCCTTGTGGGTCCCTTCCAACTCAGCATATTCTGCAATTTTATGTTCCTGAGGATTCACTCGGGGTCCTGGGACCATAGCTGGGTGCTATGCCCGAATGCGACAACAAATACAGACCAGCTCATCCAAGTGTTTCCTTTGCACTGCACTAGGCTGGGTTATAACCCTAAATCCCTCTGCTGTCAACAGTCACAGGGGCAACATGGGGAGGGCCATTTTGCAAGAAAAGCATTTAAAATGAGGGTTTTCTAGTCATGGTGTAAGATTCGTTGGAAACGAATGACAGAACAGCTTGGTTTGGTTTAAGGCTGAGAGCAGCGGGATATACCCACAGCAGTTCTGACACCAAACACAAATGATAACCAAAGTGCTTGTACAGTTCTTCCACCTCTGTTCTCCTGCCCTCCTCTCTCACAGGAAGGATGGAGATGGGTGATGGCACTTGAATGCAGCCCTGCAGCATGGCTACACAGGCTCTGGCTGGGTCTGCTGCTCACTTGAATTAGACCTAGAGTAGAGACAGATCCTGAGGGGCGAAACCTGAACAACCTGGCCTAGGAAAACCTGGTTCATCAGTTCCAACTCTTGTCACTATCAAAACATTTTCTGGAAGCATTTTATAATGTCTACCTACAGCAATAGCCACACAGCATGCTGGATTTGTAACCATATAATTACACCTTCCAAAATAATATATTTTTGCCCTCTAAAGACCTGAACAGGTAGGTAATAAACACTTTTTTGGCAAGTACTCTGGAAGGCCTTCAAAAGCACAGTTTGCTGTGGAGAAGAAGAGGAACGAATCACCCTTTCTATAACCTCTTTGATTTATGGAAGGGGAAAAAACCCTTAAAATTCACCATGTTTCTTTGAAAACCAGCATAAGGCAATACTGTCTACAGAAATCTGCTTTGTGTCGTTTCAGGTTCTCACTTTCCAGGCATATTTGCTGGTATGTGAAACACATGTAAGCCTCTCAGGAACAGCTATGCTTTCAGATCTTTATTAATCAATAGAACTGGGAGACTGGCATATCCCCAGTCTGGAAGAGGAGGATAGGGAAAAGATCTTCTGAGCTCCATGAAAACCGAAATTTGGAATATAATTCAAGATTTCTCGCAAATATTGATCAATTGACCTGCACCTTGGACGTGAGCCAGGCTGTAGTCTCATTAAGAGATTCCAGATTAATCATATACCTTTCAAAGAGGTGTATTAGTGAGATTTTTCTGCAAAGACTGTTGATGTAATTCCAGTTCTGTTTAATTCTGGTAAATATAAGGGCACGTTTTGTAACGTGTGTTACAGAAAGAGGTGAAGAGGTATGTAAGGCTAGTTTAACCACAACTTCAGCACCAGTCTGGTTAAATCTGTTTCTAAATCAATCTAGCTCTGCCGCCTCTGTGACCAAACGACACACAGAAAGGCCTTAAAAACTGAAGCGATAAACCACCGAGGAACAGAAGTTTATAATGAAAACAACAGGGATGATAATTAAACTTCCACCAGCGGTCTGAATTGGCAGTCAGCTCAGTTAGCAAACAGTAATAAAGAGACAGCCCAAATTCTTTACTGCCTGTCTGTGGGACTGATCAACCTTGACAATGTTTCACCCCACCTCTCTGAAAAGGGGTGAAAGACTATTCAGGCAACAGGCAAAGCTGTTTCCATCTGGCATACTCCTCCTTTCTCATGAGTTTTCACCCACTGTTTATTAAGAAGCTGTTCTGTATAGACCTCCCCCCTGTTTTTATCTCTGAACTCCCAGCTAATTCTTGTCTCATTACTTCTGTTTTGATGCCCACAAGACTTTTTAATAAGAGTTAATTTCTTACCTGAGAAAGCCCTAATAGGTACCATACAGCAATATTAGTGAAAAACAGTAGATTCTGTACCATGTAATTTCTGGGATTTTGTGATTAATTATGGCTGCAGCACTGACAGTAAATACATTTGGTTTATGTCAGATCAGAAGAAATATTTATCTTCCAGCATAGGCATATCTATAAATCACCAGGTGAATTCAAAAGTGGCTTCTCAGGCCACTACAATCTCTACATGACAGTGTATTTCTCTGACTAATTTTTTCAGATTTATCCTGCTGTATATGAACTTACAAGGTATTTTTGCAGAAATATTTATTGCACGTTCTGTGCTTCATGGCTCTGCTTAGCAGGTGAGCATTAAGGACATGGGTTTTTTGTGACTGGCATTTGCATTACTTGGATACCATAAGTTCTCTAAAATTTCTGTGTTTCCAGAGCTCTTCTCATCATAAGGATCTAGTACAAAATGTATTGACCTTCTGTGCTTATTAACATGCTTTTACTTACTGTTTGAGCTTCTTGCAATTCATAATGTGTTTTATCCTGACAAAATGATAAAGAAGTAGAGAGTAGAAGGGGAGGAACTGAATCAGCTAGAAACCAGACTGACTTACAAGTTGCCCAAATAATTAAGCCAGATAGCTGAAAAACAAGGACGAGTTTTCTTCTGACCTATGCTGCTGCTCTTCAAGCGTTGTACCCTCCTTTTGTTCCTTTTCTTCTGGGAAAATATACAGTCTTTCTAGTTTTTTTCCACTGGGGACATATACTTCATGTAAATAATTTTTGATTTAACAACGTATTTTTAATAATTTTTAGCATCCTTATTCAGTTTGACTTTTCCTCTTCCCTTTGCAAAATGCCCTTCATAAAAATGGAATTGCATTAACATTTCTCCTTCAGCCTGCACTGCAAATAGGGACCTGAATCGAAGCCCTGGTTTGAACACTATTAGTAGAGGCACATCAGTTCAGGTGGGTTACAGCTGTTGAAAACTGCATTGTAATATTGTCAGACAGAGCAAACTATCAAATCATCAAATATGATTTTAAATGAAGTCTGAAGTCTGAAAGGATTCTGGAAAGAACAATTTTCAGATAAAGGCAAGGAGAATTACTCCAAATTTAATGAAGGAGCTGGGGAAAAAAAAAAAAAGGCTCCTCCAGTTCCTCAGTTTTAGGGGTTTTACTATGTATTTGTGAATTTTCTAAAGCATACTTTTCCTGCGCTGTCACTGTCTAATGCACCACACTGCGTAACTGTCATTGTGCGTTTACATTTTTCTTTGTTGCTGAGGACAGCCAGCTTGAATTAGAACCTGTTCATAGCCAAATTCCGAACTATCAGAATATTAATTTGGATGTGGCAATGGATTAAAGTAGGGCTGTCCCACCCCTTCTCCCAGCCTCGCAGGGGAGGGTGTTGATGGGTCACGCAGCTGCTCCTGAACTGCCACTGTTCCTGACTGACATATTTTTTGCTTTACTCTAACACGTCAAGCTGTCTTTATCCTTCTGTCAGCTCCAGGCAAGGATGCCAGCCTCTAAGATAAGGGCAGCATGATCAGGCAAGGTTGGTACTTGTGTCAGCCACCCCAGCTTGATCTGCTGCTGCATGGGTCTGCACACTGCCAAAACTCTGTCATTCCTGTCTTGTGGGCAGCAACTGTTAGTAAAACCAATCTACTACTTTACAAAAGTTATTCTTTCAGCCCAGACTGGGAATTTGTCGAAGTCCTGAGTCACCAAGAGGCCCCATACAGGCTTTCTGACTGGGGTTGTGGGTGTAGCCCCAACTCACGCTGGGAGTGTTCCCTTCACCGAACCCCACTCCTAAGCAGAAGGCAAAGGATTGAGTGGGGGATTTAATGTTAAGCACCAAATACTAAATTATTACCATTTAACCTAACTCACTGCCTCCCCACAAATATTTGAAATTAAAACAGATTGTGTTCTGCACAAAGCATTAGTTGGGAATGTATCTGTTATTGCCTAGTACCACACTGAAAAAACATTGATTTCCACACACTCTGAATGTTCCTAAAGGCTTAGGAACTAATGTCAGCTGACTATGTTTGTGCTGGATGCTCAGTCGCTGCACCAAATATGCTCTGCAAACTAGTCACCTTTAAAATGATAGTGGCACCTTCTTGAATAAATTGCTGCCACCAGATTGCATGTCCTTTGGGTTTTCTCGGGAGCAGAAAGGGAAAGGATGGGTGGGAGCATGATATGATGACAGTAATGTTGAAGTGATTTAATTCAACGTTATTAATATACACTTGCAATTTTTTTCCATGTTTTTCAATTTCCTGAGGGAAATTTCCTGCATTCTTTTCCTGGCAATTCTTTGGCAGTCTTTTGTTCTCTTTCCCTTTTCCTTTCCTCTTTCCATTGTCCCCTTCCTCTCCTTTTCCTTTACCTGTTCCTGTTATTTTACCTTCTTTTTCTTTTCTACTCTAGTCTATTCTACATTCTTGGCTTTACTATTCTATTACTTTTTATTTCAAGAAAATTCTAGACATGATACAGTTTTGCATGCTTTTGCTTCTAATAAAATTATGGGTTAAATTTTGCAGCCTATAAATTTGAATGGAAAAAGTTGGTGAAAATTCTACCAATATTAATGGAATTTTAACTGACATCTGACTCTAACCTGACATTTTAATGATTGATTTGCATGGTCTCAGCTGCAAGACAATTTGTCTTAAGCCCCCATTAAATCAGAAAATTACTGTTTCTGACTGAATATGCCAATCATTCTAGCTTATCTAGTGAGAGATGCCACATGCTTTCTCCTGCTTTAGCCTTATTTTTTGACAGCTACTTATGCTATTTATTGTCTAATTGGGTCTGCCAATCCTCCCTGCACATCCCAATCTGTCCAGCCCAGACACAAAAGTCTGAAACGTTTCTAAAATCTGCATACTGTTGTTGATTACAAGATACGGCGGCAAAAAAAACGTAGCCCAGATGTGACAACATGCTTACTTCTGTATCATTATTTCAGAAAAAAAAAAAATTTGCAAAAACTGACAGAAGAAATTACGTCTGAGTTCCTGGGCTTTCTGATTACAAGGGGAGGAAGGGTACTATGTACAGGACAAAAGCCACATTTTTTTTCTGAGGCTTTCACACTTGCAAGGCAGTAAGGACTAAATCCCGCCAGTTGTTGCTTACTGTGCTGTGAAGGAGGAGGAGGAGGAGGATGAAAGAGCTGCTCCCAGGCAGTACCAGATAGCAGGAGATGCAGCTTGCTGGTGTGCCTCAGTGTGTGTCTGAAGGAAGAGGTTGCCCTCACACACAGCAGCCACTGGTAGGGCAGGCCCTGCTTTGCCTCCAAGCAGAGAGACAAGAACTCCGCCGTGCTGGGTCCGGCTGTGAAATCCTGCTCATCAACTCCAGGGTTCTCTCCAGGAAGGATACATCTGCCAACCACTGCTTGACCTCACAGCTGCGGCTTGCCAAGCAGCACACCAGCATTTGGACTACAGTTTCTCAGTGGGGTTGGCAGAGCTCTGACATCCGCCGGGACCTGATCCAAAGCTCATGGGATTTAATGGAGAAAAAAAAGTCCATTGATCTTGGTGGCTTTGGATCTGTCCTTTTGCTCATCTCCTTTGATGATTTATACAACACTGACATGCATATTTCACTTCTGAAGCACACAGAGCACATGGTTCTAATCTCACCATTTCCCTGGTGACAGGGAAGGAACTGTGCTGGCAGCTAAGACACTGAAAAACATTCATTATTCTGTATATTATTATTACTTTTTACTTCCCCACGGAAGGTAGAAATTACAATTAAAAAATCACAAATATTTTGTTTCACAACCTTTGCCTGCCGTTAAAGGCACAGCCAAATATTGTAAAGTGCAAATTTTTGTATGTGTGTAAAAATGCTGAGAATGTTTTGTATTGAAATGGGAGGTAAGAGAACACAAGAATGAAAAGTCACTGCAAAAAGAAAAAAAAAAAAAGGTGCCCCTCTTCCCTAGAAACAGCTCAGAGAGGGAATCTTTCCAAAGTACCAGGAAATTCTCTTCTCAGATTGGAAGGTGAGAACACCTCAGTCTTGTGAAATCTTTGTAACATCGAGATTACTGGGCCATTGGCAGCAGTTCTCTATTAGTTATGCAGATCTGGACCAAGTCCTACAGTAGCAGTGGCTACAAAACAAACTTAAAGTAAGTCACAACTCAAGATTCCTCGTGACCTCAAGAGCAGTTTTCAGGAGCAGCCAGGGCCTGCTATGTTGTCAGACCCAGTATCCTGTGCATTGCTCCAAGGGATGCCCCCTCAGCACCCAAGTTCATGGAGACAGAACACCTCCTGCCCACAGGACACACCCACAAACCACCAGACATTTTCATAAAGCAGGAGGGATCCTTTGCTGTATTTTTAGATTTTTCATTCCAGTCCAACACCTTTTGCTTTCTTTGTCTCCTCACTGGCTAGTGCAATTTTTTCAGCACTAGATGTCAGTGTGGACTTGCAATACCAGATTGCTCTCTAAGTTTTCTTTAACAAGAGAGGAAGAATTGCTATCCAAAATGAATCCAAGCCTCTTTAGCCTCATGATATGCTTCCTACAAAACAGGTCTTTTGTTTACTGATTAAACTCCACGTGGAAAGTGTGGAACTGATTTCTGTCCTTGACTGGGATTAATATGTCTGTAAAAGGACCCTATCTATTTTGTGATCATATGACTGAGTTAAAGAGGAGTTACCATGAGTCCAGAGGAAAAGCTTTGTTTAGAAAATAATAAAGAAAAAGAAATGGTTCTGAATTATCTCCATAATTTGTGACCCTGCTAAGACAGCATTGCACAAGTGCTCCATGGGGATGGTTAATATTGCAACTAAGAGTACTCATCTCAACAAGAACCTACTGACAAGACTGAGTCTTTGCATTCCTACTGCCTAGAAAGATACTGCACCATCTTGAAGTGTTTTGCTACACCAAGTAGTTACAAGGACTGTTCTAACTTGCACTTGATTTACTATTTGCCTGGCACTTTCTGAATATTGAACTGAAACCAGCTTGGGGCAGAGCAACCAGCCAGGAAGTGTATGTTGGCTTTCTGAAGTGGTGAAATGACTGGCTTGTACCGCTCTTCGGAAAACATTTTGCTTCTTTAAGAAATTTAAGTCCCTCAGTCTAAATTGTGAGCAGTCCATTTTATTATGGGAAGGCTGAGGAAGATGCATGAATGCTGACTCCCTTCATTTTGCAAGCAACCATCTAGAACAAGACTCAGCTCCTCTTCCTCCTGGAGAAGTACAAACTGGGGAAAGGCAAAGCAGAGAGAAGAGGAAGTGGGTTCACAATTCTGATTTCTCATCTCTTACTTTCATGGGTTTTGGCTTCTGTCAAGTGGATCTGAGCCAACACGACAGATGGAGCCTTTTACACCACCCTCGTGCTTGGTTTACACCAGGCGTGATGCACAGAAGCCGAGGCAGAAAACGTTTCTGGCAGAGAGCACTGAGCTCTCTGACATCCTCCCGGCTCAGTACCATTGTAGCTGTGATCTAGGCCTTCAGAAAAACCCAGTTACATGCTTTTGTATTCTTCACTATGCATCAGCTAATTATTTTCCTGATACATACATTTGTATGCTTGCTTTTATTATACTTCTGTCCCTTTGACTGCTGCTGCACAAAGTCACTGCGACACATGTGACTGCCCAAGCAGCTGTGCTTAACATTCCTATGTGTAACTACCTAGTGTGGTTTTGTTTCTCATTATCAGGCTTATCAGTAGCAGACTGCAAGTAGGGGGCTATAGAATATTAATTAATAATTCATATAAAATATTAGCAAATACGGTGCAAAAATAAGGACAAAGGCATTTTTTCTTCTGGATTCTGAGAAGGTAATATTTGGCAGATAATACAGAACCTGAGAGAATACAAATTGTACTTGGCAAATCTAATGTCACATGGTTCTGCCACCTGCTCTCATTCCTACATTTTTCACTGGTATTTTTCTGTAATACTGTTTTCCATTTACTTACCTCTTTCTACAGATGTCTGGCATTCAAAGAATTAGTACCAATAATGAAAGATGTATCCTGTTAGAGAGCTTTGCCTGCAATCATCTTCTGAAGACTGATTTACCTGTGCAATACTCACTGTGTCACGACTTGAAGGGCCTTCCTCGTTATTAACTATCATGAACTGCTCTAGATAAAGCTCTCTGTAAAGCCAGCTGCCTCTCTAAGTGCAGAAGAGTTTTGTGGTCCCACCCTGCACTGAAAAGCAAATTAGTGTAATTCGAGGATATACCTCGAAAGACTACCATTATTTCCCCCATCCCAAGTACAGGGAGCTTAAGGTGATTGATAATCCTCCCCCAACTCCCGAATCCACACTCAGCCGGCATTGCTGGGTACTGACACACGAGATCTGAAAACAAGAGAGAGTAAATACGCTTCCCATCTGTTAGTTTGTCCTCCACCCCCTCTTGGAAGTCACAGAAACAGGAAAATGAGCTGGATGGGACCTTTATATGTCAGCTTATATGCCCTGGACTCCCATACCCACAGATGTGTGTATCATGCCTTGCCCAGATAAACATGTATTGATGTCACTTCATTAATGAAATGATGCAGATGCCTCCAGTGTAAAAATGGGCACAGCCTAAGCAGCTACTTGTCTTCTGTTGTTCCTTGAGCATGTAATGAAAATGATCTGCACAGTAGCTTCTGAAGAAAGATAGCGTTGGGGGGGCTATAGCTGCATGAAAGAGCAGGACACTACATAGAGAGGTGGTTGATGCCAAACTGATAATAAAAAACCCTCCAACAAGTAAAATGAATACAGTTTATGGGAGAACCAGTAACAGTACTGGCCTGATCATGTACCAAAAAGAAAAATTCATATGAATAGCATTTGATATTGCTTCTGGTTACCTACACAGGTACTCAGTGGCTATGATAATACAACTGTGAATGTAAGACAGCATAAAAATTATTAGGGTGAAAACCCTTTCCTATGAAAAATCTCAGACTGAAGTATTTTTCTTAAAGTACTACTTTATAGCATTTGGTAATGAAGTGCACAGTACAAGTTGCCATTTCTTCAAGTATGTTATTTCCAAGTATTTCTTACTGTACAAATGGTCAATCAATACGTCTGGTCAAAATGTCAGTTTATTTTTTAAGATGAAGTTATCTTCTCTGTGAACTTCAGTTTTCTCTATGGGCAACTCTAGAGTACAAAATACAGCATATTGTTTGCAGCGTGATAGAAACTTCAGAAAAGCATAGACTTCAAACAAAAGATAGAAGGCTTTAAACAGAATTTTTATAAAGCAAGGGTGAACTTCCTTACCCTGGTGAGCATCAACACGCATTTCCAGAATAATTTTAGAAACCAAACCTTGAGTTTGACAAGCAGCTTGGGGTTTTTATTCCATGAAGATTGATCTCAGCATGTTGCAGAATTGTTTTTCATACATCAGTGTAAGTACATGCCTAAATCTTTGTATGATTAAAGTCACTATGTGTAAAGAGTTATTCAATACAAATAAAAATCTAAGACACTGGATAATAGGGTCTCCTGCATCTATAAAAACACCAGACACCAGCTGGACAGTCACTGACACCTAAATCTATCTAAAGAGATTCCTACAATAGGTTTATGTATTGTTTGTAGTCACACTGAGAGGGATTATATGGGACCTATTTCCCTCAGTGTACAGATGTGAACATAGAACAGCCTCGTCTGCTGGATGGCTTACTCTAGCTACAGATGTTAGGCACTTGCATTTTAGATATCTTATTTCAGGGGGATAAAACAGTTCTGTTTTGCTTTCCCTATGAGTAACTGAACACATCAGAAGTCTCTATTTTCAGTTATCTGTGCAGAAGTGGTGTGCAGAGCTATTTCTTTTAAACAGATGAACTACACAGTAATGTAAAAACTGCACTGACCTCTTCCAATCACAATGTGCACCTCCGGCTTGGTACCTGCTCAGAAAATCTAGTTGGCCAAACCTTTTTAGAAGCCCACACTAGCTATTATAAAATTAAGATGTATGTTATGAGGGTATGCCATTACTTTCAAAATCTTTCTCCTTTGGAAAAAGAGTGTCTGATCAGTTCTGAACAGAATGAAATCGGCTGGCTTTATTAGTTCAGGGTCAGATGCTTCTGTCAGAAATGAAACTTCGCTTAAATCCTTGTTTCAGTGTCCCTTTAAAAGCCATCAAAGAAGGGGGCAGGAGAGGAGTGGGGAAATGATCTGTCTGCATAGCTCACTGTTGAGCAAAATGCAGGCCCCTCTTCCATTTATCAGCATACATTTTCCAAAATGTGCAATATTATGAATTTACACCTAATTTTGTATGCTTAGGGGACACCTGCCACACGGTATGTTCAAGGAAACTGGTCAAGAATCAAGTTCATTATTTTCACTTGCTGATAGACAAGGTGGTGTAACCAGAACTGGAGGTATGCAGCTTATAACAAAGAACAGCGAGTGTATTTGCCTGTCTAAACCAGTTTTTTCCCACTGTCCTGGACAAGGAACAAGTAGTGCTTATTTAAGTATGAATATGATTCCTTAGATATGTTTCTACAGGAATAAAAGCAGCATTCACCCATATAAGCCTATAGAAGTTAATTTTTGTATAACTATCTGCTTTTCCACTGAGTCCTTGAAAGCTGTGGAAGTATGGTCAGCAGCAAGATATTCTACTTTCTCTCTGCAATGCTTCCTCTCATCACTAGTTACTTTCTTTTGTAACTTATGAAGTCTTTATGCAAACTACTTTTGGAGTGTAGTAATGAACGAATGGTTGGAGGTTACAGTGCCAGGTACTTGCCTCTACAAGACTAAACAGCTAATAGACATTTGTTAGAAGAAATGTTAGCTTGAAAACCTAACTGTATTGTTGCTTATTGTCTCGGTTTGAAAAGACAGGTGTCAGCTTAAGGAAGGCAGGAGCCTCCCTTGAAATGGAAAATGTAAACCCCCTCCCTCCGAATTATTAGGATTTTGAAATTAAGGGACTCTCAGGCAAAAATATGGGAATAGGAATAACAGTTCTTTACTAGGAAAATTGAAAAAAAAAGAAAAAAACAAATGCAAGAGTACAAAACAAACCAAACCACTGACAGAGTCAGAAATATACCCTGACACCCTGTTGTCACAGGGTGTTGGTAGCAGTCCGATTAAACGGTGGCTGCAGTCCTCCTGAATTGGCAGATGTAATTTTGTTGAAGCAGTGATCTTGTAGAAAAGGTCTGGTCATTCCTCAGAGAGTCCAGTGGTGGTTGTGTAGCTCCTGTCCTCTGGAAATCCAGTGGGAAAAGGCTCTGTCTCTGCTGCAAAATTCTCAACCTTTTATCCAGGTAGGAATGCCTGGCTCCTTCCCCCTGGGCGGAGCATCTCACAATGGGATGGTGAGTTATGAGATAAGGCACTGATGGGCCATTAACAGCAGATAGCCCAGAAGGAGGAGGCAGGGAACATTGCCACACCTGATTTTAACAGCTCATGAAGATGGTAATCAGAATATAGATAACACAGGACACTTATATAAAGTGAATTTCCATATGTAGAAAAATTTCTATTCAGCCATTTTTGAGAGACCAGGAAGAACTGAGGGGAGAAAGCTGGCTCAGAGGCATGGCACGTTTCTTTCCTGAAGATGTAGGTGTTATTTGAGAGATGTGTCTTGTTTAGACTCACACTTGATGGTGAGAGAGCTGCAAATATGTCCTAGATGCAAAACAAAAGCTGAAAAGGGAAAAAAAAAAAAGAAAAAAAGAAAATCACATTGCACTGGGAGCAGACATGCTCTCTGAGAAGGGAACACAGGCTGTCCTGTTGTTGTGATTTCTTTTCTGTGAAATATCTTATGCTCTTAAATATAATTTTCTGACTGTAAGACTGAGTAACTGGATGTCTTTTTTGTAGGGCTTTTTTTCCACCATAAGCTTTATAATTTAATCCTAAATTGAATAAAATGTTATTCACAGTTGAATATGATCTGTGTTTAATACCTACTCAATTCTTAAATCCACTGTAAAAAAATACAGAAAGTACTGTGATACTGTGTAGCAATGTACTATTTTCAAAATGCTGTTTATCCTAGCAGCTGAACAGCTCTACTAGCACTCAGTAGTGGAAATTTTAAAAACTCCATAAAACTCTGAGCATGCTCCTTCTAACCCTGCTCCAATAGGGCTTAACATGCCACAGGCATTCTGTGAGCAGCAGAAATTATGAGTCATGTTTGCAACATCCTTTGCCCAAGCAGATTCCTGGAATCTACCAGGACAGGAATTCCTATGTTAGCTTTCCTTTCTGTAGGAACATTAGAATCTCTATCTTCTACATAACCACTTATTTTCTATACTGTTAATGTCTCTCAGAGATTTGGCTGAAGCTAGACAAGGATTTAAAAAGTAACCAGTGGCAGACCAGACAGCATATCCACACTGATTTTCTTTCGGCAGGGAATTGAACTAGAAAGTGCTCATGATTGATCTACTTTGGAGTATCTACCACTGCTAGCAGAGACTGCAGCTTATAATTCACAAGTGGGGATGACATAGCTTGGGACGGCAGATTATCGACCCCAGCTGTCTGCCCAACACCCAGCACACAAAAGACTCTTCATGAGACAGCTGTGGGATCACTGCCTCTTGCTGAAACGGGCAAACAGTTTACACCAGCATTCTCTAAATGGGGTTCAGAGCACTCACAGAGTGTCTCAGCTATCCAGAAAAGTGCTGTTGGAATGAAGAGTTAGGGCTAGTAACCTCCTGTGCCACCTCCAAGGATGGTACCTCTTCTTGCAGACCCAGCTGCGCGCTGCAGCAGTGCCAGAATGTGACCACATGCAGTTGTAACAGAGACGGCAAAAGGAGGGGGAAAAGGAGGCCTTTCGCATCCGAGAAGGAGCATCAAAGATGCCACGAGTGAACATGTGATGCTCCACAATACTTTGTATTTTAATTAAGGTTTGGATCAGTTTTATTGTATTAATTATAAAAATAGCTTGGACACTGTGCGATTGTGACATAGGCAGGAATGTAGCTGGAATCCCTACCGAGACAGTACGAGGGAGAGTCCTGAAGCACTGCTTCATGGTGACATACTCTATTTTAGAGCAGACAATAATCCATAAAAAAAACCAGTTTTCCTCAGACGACCGACTGTAGGAATCATGTTTATATAAATTCAGTGTATGTGCCACTCAATATCAAACAAGGAACAAAACAGTTTTATGTCTCTTAAATGTTTTGTCATGAGCAAACTGAGTCTGCTATCCACATGGGTATTATTCACTGCGATAAAATTTTCAGCTTAGTTAATCCTCGAGTAAAAAACGTGACTTTGAGCGAGAGACTAAGGTATATAGGATTTTCCTGTATCACCTGTGAACCAAAGATGTCAGAGATTTTCATCCTTCTTGTCCTGCTTCCCCATACATCCCCATGTCTCCTGGTATGTCCACATACTCAGAGAACAGAGACTCGCAGCAACGCGTCCGGGTTAGAAGTCGCCGACCCGGGAGAGCTCCCGAGGGGGGCAGGCGGCCCTTACACCCACTGCCCCGCCGAGCCGTAGCCCAGACGGGCGGCTGGGAGCCGCCCCAGGCGCCGAGGTCGGGCATCCGGGCGTTTGCTGGAGCCGCAGTGGCGGAGAACCGAGCGGCGGCGCGGCAGGAGGGCACAGGAGGGCACCGCCG
>WEIT01013089.1:325-16769 GCA_013389985.1 Dryoscopus gambensis
TCTTCTACTTAAACACAAATCTCAAAAGGAGAGACTCAAGCCAGATATTCTGCTTCTCTCTAGCTTTTTTATTACTTCAACACACTTTCCCTACTAAATTTTATTTCATCCTGTTCTTTGTCATAAATTTATTACTGAAGTCCTAAAAATAGTTGCTAACTTGTTAGTTCACTCACAGTATTTTGTGTATTAATTAAAACAGATTCACTCAGTTACACAGCACGGTTAATAAACTGAGTTAAAGTCTGGCCTATGTCATGAAACTAGAATTACACCTGTGGCCAGAATAAAGGGAGAACTAAACTGCAACAAATATCCAAAATAACTCAGCTCAAAAAGAGAATCAAAAATACTTCTTAATTACACATTAAGCATTTAAGTTGAGCTGAAAAAGCATGGCTCTGAACATCCTGCAACAGGAAAAAGTTCTTGTTAATATCTGAAGAATGCAGTAATTTGTGTTCATTGGAGCCATTCAAGAATTCTTAGGGGAAAGGAGTAGTGAATAGCTCAAATCTGCATCCAGCAAAACAGAAGTCAAAAAATACCCAAAGATATTTTCAGCTATGAAATATTTATGCATCATTAAACAGCAAAAGGGTAAACCTCTCTTTTCTTGGCAATTTAGCATATCAACTTCTTAAGAAGCAGCCTAGCATTATTTTACAACGGGATAAACAAAGCATTTCATTCAGTTGGTCAGGTAATCACAAAACTCCTAATTCAAGGTATCATCTTTTACAAATCTGCTTTCTTAACCAATTATTTCTATCCCTTAACATTTAGGAACTGAAATTATTTGCTAGCATCTACTTTTTAAAGGATAATATGTTGATTTAGATAAGTTATAATTCTCTCCCCTACCTCCCAAGTGCTCCTGTTCCATTACTTGTTTGCCATAAGAAAGTCAGCATAAACCGTAAGTTCTTAAAAAATGCTTGACAGCTAAGTAAAATTAATTCTCATTTGGAGTTTGTATGTATTTTGTGTTATCTGACTATAAGGAGTGAACTAGTGCCAAGTCAGCAAAGGTCACATTTTCATGTGCTCTGGGAACCTTTGCCCCCTCCAAATAGCTGTACTAACCCAGAAATTAGCAGCTCACCCGAGGGCCTGTGTGACGCTGGCCCACTAGCAAACATCTACAGAAAGTCTATGAAAAGGAGCAAGCAGAAAAACACTGTGCACTCTCCTACTGCACCAGCTTCTGGCAATCTGAAGTTGCCAACTTTCCAACCTGGACATCATACACACATCATGTTTTTAAATAGTCCCCAAGGGTTATTTTCTAGACAAATCTGTCTAATAACCTAGTACTCATTTACACTTTCCATTTCCATAACATCCTGTGTCAATGAGCTCCATAATGGGATTACGCACTGTGTGGAAAATAAAAAGCAAAACCTTCCCCCTCTGCTGTCTCTCCTTTTAACTTCTTGCCTCTTATTTTCATTAGATTCCTCTTGTTTATGGCTTTCATGAAGAGTAATTCCCTAACTGCCTTTCTTTGTGTTACTAATTATTTTATCACAACTCCATTATATAAAAGATGAAGAATCCTAGAAAAACCATGCTGTTTGGTTTTTTAGTTTGGGTTGTTTATCTTTTTTTAAAAGCTGCTCTACATCCTATATTTGTCCCACTGTACTTGGTATCCTTTTAATTCTATCATAGCATCCATCAGGAGAGCTTCATTTAGTAGTCCCACATCTGAGAGCAAAACAAATTAATCTTGTGATACAGTGATGCTTACTCTGTCCTCTGGCATTTTTTCCTATGTTCTAGTTATTTTCTGTTTAGAACTACTGACATTTTCTAATAACTATTCACTGTGATTTTACAATCTCTCCCCTGATTAACAGCTCATTTGGTGACCACCACTGGGTCTTCCCCTCCCGCTGTGTATTAATTTGCATTTCTCCATATTGAATTTCTTTTGATATTTTATCACTTATTTATCAGTGATATAACAGCCTTCTCAGTCAGTCTCACTTCTAACTACCCCAATAACTTTTGTAAACTTCAGCAAACTTTGTCATTTCTTTAGTATCTCTTCTAGAGATCATTAATAAATATATTCAGCAGCACAAGCCCAAACACAAATCTTTCCAATACTCCACTTACAGACTCCTCCATTATGAAAATTAACCTCCACTCCTCTGTTCTCTTCTCCTAAGTCTATATGTTAGAAATTGTTAGAAAGATCTTTCACCCTAGTTAGTTTCTTTAAGAACCTGCTTGGAGAACCTTATGAAGAAGTGCTCTTTACATGCAAGTAAACGATAGAGCTGGCTATAGTTTACTTGCTATTTTCCTGATCAAATACACTCAAAGATTTACAAGCAGAGCAATTAAATATTCACCCATTCTTCTCAAGGTCCTGATTTTAATCTGTCTGCCACAAAAGAAGGCAACCTAAGAAAATAAATTCTCATAATTCTCTACCTGTTTTTTAAGTTCACATTAACGGCTGTGAAAAACAAAGTACCAAACTTTATTGTGGATATCAAGATATTACCAGCTGCCTTCTTGCCTTCTCTGACAGAATGTACTGTGTCCTTTAAACAAATCCAGTCAAAGAAAACACACAAATGTGTCAGCTGCTCCAGTTTAGAGTCTGGTATCTTGATTCAAGACACCCTCCTATCAGTCACATAAGCTAAGAATAGTTTTGAAGTAGACTGGCTTAGGTGTGTGCATTAACCCTCTTCTGCATCCACTAGAGACAGAGCAACAGTTCCAGGCAGTAACATACTACACAACTCCACCAGAGTTTGTCAATCAAAGCCCTAAAACTTTCTCAAATTTATTTGGTGTACTATATAAGTTGTATAAATCCTCAGTACACCAAGACGAAATCAAGCCAGAAAGGGTACAAATGTCATTTACTGTCTTTACTCCCACTGAAAACAGCTCACCAGAAGTGCCAGAGAAATGCAAAATCTTCTGATATACATGACTGCAGATCTCTAGTTAAATAATTACATGCCTAAACAAATTAAATATATATATATACTTGCCTCTTGTTTAGTTACTTTTGCTGCATCCTTGCCTTCAGCACCCTCTGGAGACTGAAAGAAAATATTAAATCAGTGTTTTTATTACAGACTTAAAAGCATGCAGACAACAGCAAAACAAAGATTACAGTGAAGACTGCTCTTTCATTTGCAACAACTTAAAGCAGCCTGACAAATCTGCATTAGTATGTACAAGCAGCACTGTACTCAAATCAGTCTCTTTACCAAAACCAAGCAAGAACCCGAGGACCGAGCACCAGGTACATACATATATCACACACTATCCCTCAGAGTCCCTCTAGGCAATTAACTAAAGCATCCACAGGCTCCAGTGGGAGCTCCATCTAATCAGCTGTTGGTAGCACAAGAGCAGGAACTGGAAATCTGAGGTTTGGTCTATGACGGCTTTTGAAATCCCCAAGAAATTTAACACATTTTTTCCCAAACATGAACTTAACCTGTTATGAGATGCAGTAAGATGAACCAAAAACCCACAGCATTACTGAAATGAATGATTTCTTTACCTCCTTTACTCCTTTTTCCTCTCAGCCTCACTCAGTTGGAAGTTTTAAAAGTATCCTTCCATCATATCTCACCTCCTCCATCAGAAGAGCATAAATCAGTAAAATACTGAGACATTGAAAGAAAAGCTCCGGACAAACTTGTTTCTTCTCAAGAACAAAGTATCAACCTGAACAGTGTAACACTAATAGTGCACAGGTACTATAGAAAGGTTAGTTAAATTAAAGGAGGTGGGGTGGGGGGCAGGTGAAATCAAGCTTCTCTTATGTTTGCAATTCAAGATGTATTACTTCACATTTTGCAAACATCTGGGTTTCCCACGTAAAAGCAAGCAATTCCTGGATAGAAAGTGAGCAGCAGCCGTTAGAGGAGAACTACAAGAATGGCATATTTTAAAAGGCATTTAACAGGCAGAAGAGAAGGCAATTTGGTTATTGTTTTGTTCTTCAATCAATAAGGAAGCAAGCTAGTTATTGTTTCCCTTGTCCTTCCATTTCAATCTTAATGCAAATTTCCTCACAGATTTTGATACAAAACGTCTCGGAGTTAGAGCTATGGCTTGGAGCAGACAAAATGACCGGCTAGTTTGCAGCAGTTGACCAGTGCCTTCTCCTGGCACTGGGCTCTAACATACTCACAGAAAGGCATCCCCCCACCAGGGAATAAAACGTGGCTTTGTTACTGTGCGCTCTCCCGACAGAAAGGAAGCTCGACACAAGAGCAGCTGCTTAAAAAAAAAGCCGAGGACTGATCATGTAAGTAGCTAGAAAACAGCAGGAAGTTAAGCAGCATTGCACAGCGTAGAGCAACTCAGAATAGCAACAGTCAGGCATCCAAAATGGAGCCTGACTGCTCCCTATGCAATTGCAGCCTCATCAGTCACCTGCAGGATCGTTTCAGGTTTGCATTTCTTTCTTTGAAAGTCTTTCACTTTGGTTACTAAGGAGTTACTACAGCTTGATGTTGTGATGCTGGGAGCATCACAAGTCAGAAAGAAAACAAAAACAAGCTATTCCATGATTCCTGTCAGTAACAAAGTCCTGTTTCTTACAACTTTCCTCTTCGGCTCACAATACAGGACATGCTACAGGACATGGGTATAGCTTTTCTGTTGAGTTCGTAACATCTGTTTCTCCCATACGAATTTTCTCAAGTCTAACAAACTTGTGCTGCACCCTTTGCCCGAGAGGGAACTTGAATAGCATCCTTCCTGTCCTGGGCAGGACCTATTTATATGGAAGTTCTTTGAGATTTTATAATTTTTTCTTCACGGTGGTCAAGAGACTTTAGATTTACAGGGGTAAGGACAGAAAGATGGCATGATTCATTTCCTTTGGAAGCCAAGCTAAAAAACTCATCATAAACTAAATGAAGTTGACTTGACACTCCACAATCAGACTATTTTACCCTGCTTCACTTCTAGGAATCATAGAGCTCTGAGAGAGGGCTAAATCCCAAGATGGCACTGCCACATGCCAATAGCCTCGCAGTAATTGCACAAGAGCTAACTCCCCACCTGCAATACTGCACAGTTAACACACAGTAATTTACCCCATTCTCTTTAGCACTTACGAAAGAGAAGTCTTCTACATTTTTGATAGACAGTGCAGTCTGATTTTAGATGCCAATACTACTGCTAGACAACAGATTAAAAAAAACTGCTCATGAGGCTAACCACAGGGGGAAAAAATTACATTAAAATACTCTTAATGAAACCACAACCTCTGTATACTAAGTACTGTGATATATTACACAACATACTTCAATTAAGTTAGATAATTAATTAGCTCAGCATTCCCTCTCAAGTTAGAAAATCCAACAGCAATTCTGAAGGCCACATAACTTTTCTCCACGGAGGGACACGGAGAATAATAATAATTTCAGAGGTGTGAATAAGCAGCAAGGGGTTCTGACATGCTCTCATTTCCATTTCAGACCTGCTCCCTCCTCTCTGCAATCACTACAAGTCCAGGCGTTTGGCGGCTGGGCTCATCCTCCTGGGCCTTGGCTCCCCAGTATGCTGGCAGAGCTGCGTGGGAGGCCATGTCATGAGTAAGGTAATTGATCCAGCTGAAAAATAGCCTGCTGCTGAAACAAATGCATAAATATTATAATGTATAGACAAATTATAAATATATAGTCTTCCCTGCTCCAGCAGAATCATTTTACTGCACAGCTGCACAAACAATTGAGTCAGTACAACAGAGAAGAACGCAGTGGCATGGGGCAGCTGCAGGCAGCCTGGGACTCCATCTACTCTGTCTATCTATTGCAGCTGATAGACACACCAAAAAAAATGTATGTCAGATATGGCTAACAGTGTATTTGTCAAAAGAGGAACAGAAACTTATTTTCTCCTCTATGAGTTCTGATGAGTCCCAGCTGATGTGGCTCTTCATACCAGTTTTTGCAGTACTTTCTCCTCTCCCTGGGGAAAAGAGAGATTTATGCACAAATGGATTTGCGCCAAGCAAAGTTCCCAAAGAACTTGGCATGCCACAAGCAGAGACTGTCTGCACTACTATCTGGAGTCACAGGACTTTTATGTAGATACCACCAAAACATTATAAAGTCTTTGCCCTTAACTCTTCCACAGGAACCCTTCCCCCATTTTTTGTCCTAGTGAAAAACTACTGAAGAACCTCTGGTTTCAAAGCAACAAAATGTACTAAGTAACCCATCCCCTTGGCGCATTTTCCCCCATGACGTAATGCGATGGCTCACCATATTTCACATGACACCCCAGTCACACTAAAATGCACCCTGAATACTGCACCGTACATTGTAAACTAGTCAAGAGCAGGCATATCCACACTGCAAGTTTTGTGCAGCAAAATCAAAGACCAATACAGGCACTGAATCACTTGGCAAGGGCAGCACTCCAGCCTTAGTAACTCTTCAGCTGTACTCCATCATATGCCTGTATTATATTCATAAAGTAGTCCCTATAGGCCTGCTGTGCCTGATGCTGTAGGGATGCCCAAAAGACACAAAATATAAAACAAAAAAGCAAATAAGGACACAGATAACAGTGATTTTTCTTTTTCCTTGTAGAGGTACACACAAGGAAAGAAGATGACTGGCTATCTCTAAATATTGACATTTGAACTACTGGCACATTTTAGGTTCAGATGACCACACATTGTGTCACATCTCAATTAGCACTAAATATTGGCAATAAGACTGGAAATTAAGCTGCAGCTAAGCTTTGCGAGATCTGTCACAAATGCATAACTTTCAAAACATAAGATTGTCTATCAGCAATTGGCTTTTTTTTCCCCATTTGCTTTTTACTCCAGTTATTTTTAAGAGGAACCTAGAAAATTATTTTGAGTGGACTGGAAAAAACAAAGGAATATTAATAGATGGTAGAGAATGTTAAAAAAACCCTGAAGGAATATTAACAGTGAGCTTATTTGTATACACAGCTCTTTCACCAGCTGTGAAGTATACATAAGAACCAGTGTTTCCATACACCAAGGCAGTACTGCAGTGTCTGCAATGTTATCATTACAGAAATGTTAGGTTGAAAACAGAAAACCAGACAACTGTTTTAAGTAAACATTTAATAGAAAATACAGGTCAATTTCCTGTTTTTACTGTTCTTAAGGCCAGGCTACTTGGTAGAGATGCACCACAAAAGATAACATAAAGCTTCATTTTTTCTAATCAAAACCCCAAAATATAAGCACTATATAATGAGAGTACAGTAATCCAAAGCAGTGAAGTCACTGATGTCTTCTGAGAGATCCAAAGATACACATTTGAACTTGCAATGTCCAGCTTCTGGATAAATATTTTGTTTGCACTATTATGAATGGATTTATTATAAAATAGTACATTGAAAAGCCTGAAGAATATGAATACAAATACATGAGAAGTAACAGTCAGTAGAAGGTCAGTATAAAATTAAATAGATGGTTCATTCTCTGAAGGATTTTATTACAAGCCGAAATTCAACACCCTGGCTCTGATGGGACAGAAATTAGTCCTTTCATACCCATACAAAAACAAAACAAACAAAAAAAAAACCAGATGCAAATTTCATTCTAACTACCACATTAAGAAGTTAGAAATTAGAAAGGCAGAAAGCCTTAACTGTCCTAGCACATGAGCATTCTGAATAGCATTTCCTCCCTTCTTTGCAAGCTGTTTGGTTCAGCCACATCTTGATACACTGCCTGCAAGGGGATTTGCCCATAGATTTCCTGGCTCACTCTTGCAGCTGCAAGTTCCATGATGTAATGCTTTTGGTAATTCCTCCTACAATTTTTTTCACCAACTAAAATAAGGTAAAAGCTTGCAAAAAAAAGCATGTTGCAAGAGGAGCAGATGTATCAAGTCCTAAGTCTTTTTCAGGGTTTATTGCACCCTTTTCCTAAAATTTTTCTACTCCTCGTTTTCATTTGAGTAGAACTATGCATTAGACTAAATTTAATGCCATAAACGGCATTCCCCATACATGCTATATCTTCTAATTATTTGTCCTCAGAGCAGCTCTGAATTTTGAGCTAGTTCATAAATGTAATTAAAATGCTGTTGATTTCTTGGTTTAGATTAATGAAGACTACATGTCGACCAATTTAACGCCAACCAGCCCCTGCAACACCCTTCTAACTATCGTTTCCTCATTTAGCTCCTCCAGCATCTTATCATTAACTTTTGTTTACAGCTAGTTCTTTGATCTGTTTTTCGTGCATAGAACAGTGCTCACTGCCAAGCCAATGTGAATTAGCTTTGCAGGTAAAATTAATTCCCCCTAATAAATGCTTTAAGAAATCAGGTATTCTTTCTACTACACACCTTCATTTCTTTTTTCTACCAAGAGTCTGATCCTGGATGAGGAAAAAAACCATGCATGCTGCTATTAAAAACAAAAAAAGTAATTCTGCCAGAACCGCAAGGGAAGTACAGCATAAAACTGTTTAGTGGCTGGCTGGATTTTTTAAATACTTATCCAAAATTATATCTGTCTTGCTTTCTTCCAGGAAATATGAGGTTGGGGTTTTTTTTATATACATGTAAATAAGTTCTTCACAAAAAACAAAAAAACAAAACAAAACAAAAAAAACCAAAAAACCAAAACCAACCACACAAAACCCCATGCTGCTTAAGTGTTTATTCTTTAAGTATATAATATTTTAATATTTTTGTTAGTAATTATTACAATATTATACAAGGTCATTTCTAGAATTTAAATCCCTCCATCTTGCATCTATTAAGAGCAGAACACTTAATTTTCCAATTCTTTGGAGGAGAATGTCAAGATCATAAAGCTCTGAAAAGACAAATGGTACTTAAAGGTTTAAATTTAAAGACAAGCATTAATATCCCTTGTATTAATATGCTCATTACATATTAATTGGGAAAAATCAGGGAAAACAGTTCCTGATCAAGGTTTCCAGTCTTGCTTAAAGATTCAAGCCAGAGTGACTTGTCGACATGCAATGCATTTTCAAATAATATACAAGAAAATAAGAATACAAAAAGCCTGGCCATAAATANCTTCATTGTAGATTGAGGTTTTGCTATTTCCCACTGAAAAGAAGGTCAAAGATTGAAAAATACAATTGAAAATGCACTTCTATTTGATAGGATATTTTTTAAAAATCTCACAACTGGTTTGGCTTTTATTTTTCCTTCAAGTTTCCCATCCTTGTAGACAGTTTTTGACTATGACATCTACCTATGGCAGAGTGAAGAAGTAAGAGCAGTTTCTAGAGGCTCAGATTTTAAAAAAATATAGCATTGTAATTTAAAATTAGACAGACATCTCCCTTTTCAGACAGTGAAGTAATCAGCTGCATTTTGAAAAATACGGATCAGCCATGGGAGTAGTGAGCACTGAGCATTTGAAATTGTTCAGCTTCCCCTGAACACCAGATGTGAAAGTTCAGCTAGGTAGTGAGTAAATTCTTGTCTTTATATTTGCTTAACCATTTTACTGCCACCATAAAATAAAAAGGCAGATTCAAAAAATTATGATGGATGAAATCCAGTCCCTAATATTACTTCTCTAACTTTCAAAGCTGATGACAGCTCTGCAAGTGAGATGAAGCTGCTGAACTCATCCAAGTCTACATATAGAGGCAGTTTTTTAAATTTTCAAGATTATGTTCCAAAATCTGTATTTAAATAGAACTGATCAGATTTGCAAAGTAAAACTAGCACATAGTACTTCTGAAAAAAAATTTATTTTATCTAAAAATAGAAAATACATCTAGATAACTACTTTCAATAACAAGTGATTTCCTAAAATAGCCACCTCTGACAAACAAAAATACTGTGAAGGACTGAAAAGAGGTGTTTAATTCCCCTTCTGCCAGAGGACATTACTGTGATGAAACCACAATAATCTAGAAAAAGGACCTTTTTTGTTGTTTCAACTAACTGATACTACAGAACATCAAACCTCTGAGATGATGACAGCAGGTAGCAAAGCCACAACTGGTACAAAGCCTTAGATACACCCATCTCTTACAGCCCGGTAAGAATTACAGCTGTGGTTAAAGGGAGTATTGCTCTACTACAACATCCAGAACAAAGAGCTTCACAAGCAACCAAAATGCAGCTTCAAGAGAAGAATAAATTAAAATGTCTCCAAGCAGGCACAGGTGGGATAAGGAAGAAATGATGCAGCAGAGGTAAAGGATGATTTCCTTCTACGAATACACCACTGACACATCTCCTCAACTCTGCTTGAGAGGAACACAACACTGCAGAGGTAAAAGTGTCCTTAGACCTTCATTTTCAATAATGGAAGCTACTACTAGCTCAGGTAACATTAGGTCAATGGAGAAAGCTAGGCAGGATGAGCAAATATACCAACAGTCCCAACAAAGCTGGCATTGATGGGAATATACACAACTCTTTTCTGCAGACAGATTCCAACATTCTTAGGTGCCACAGCATTTTATATTTGCAGCTTTCACTGTTACTCAGAACACCCACTCTTTACTATTGGAAGATAGGAGCTGTATCTCCAAAAACCAGTAACTTCCAAAGACACCAAGGGGGTAAAAGCCCACAAAATAAACACCAAGCCTGATGCCTCCTCCCTCTGCTGCTGCAAGGATACAATTTGAGCACTGAGTTGTTCTGATTATTCTAATGAATTAAAGAATACTCCTCTAGAAACTCTGAGTTAGGGACAATCAAATCAAAGATGAATGCCTGGCTGCTGCTAGGAAGCATTCTGCCCTTCCCCACCTAATCATTCCTGCCGATTCCAGCTTTAACACTTTGTGTCAAGGTATGGAAAACTAGATCAGCAGTCAGGTCTGGCCAAAAACTACCTCAAACAAATATGGTATCTCACAGGTTAAATCTGAATAAGGACAGGAATGGGCATCTGGAATTTCTGCTTCTGGCCTGTATATGCCAGCTTGAAGTATTTGTTGAACTGCTGTCCAAACTGAAGTCCAACACTGCCAATTTTGCTGACAATAAAATTGGTATAAGAGCACCTTACTTCTTTCTTGCATGAAGCCAGCTGCTCATTCCCAGCCTACTCCTTTCTAACAGGTTACCACACATTCATTGTGCCACTGTGCAGCATCTCTAACTTGGATCAGTAAAATGACCTAGGATTAAAAAAATTCCATACCACGTTCAAACCTGTTCAGAAGATAAGCTGTAAGAGAGTCATGGCCTGAAAGGTAATTCCAGCATATTGAAGCACCTTTTTGGCTACTGGACCATGGGATAAATCACAGTGCTAGCTTAGTGGAGTTAAAGAATAGAAAGTAGATGGTGGCCATGATGATCCTACCAAGTGCTAACTTCCAAGAAAAATGTCTGGATCTGGTTTACTTACACTCTAGGCAAAAGACAATGTTACAATCCTGTCAAGCAAAATTCAACTTCATACAGCTTCTCTAAAGGAATTATACACCTTGGAACACACCATGCCTATACACAGCTACTGTTTGGGTATGAAACAGTGGAGGAAATGAAGTTTTTCAAGTAACACAGAAGAAAAGCAACCTTAAACTAAATACCACACCGGTGTATTCTACTTACATAAATAACTACATTCAATTTACACACAGGGCTTTTTTATTTTTTAAACTTAACAATATTGATACTCTAGCACACGGAAGAACATTACCCATATTTGAGTGTTGAACTACCATATACAGAAAGATTACACGCACCTAATTTTGAAGTGAGAGGTGATGACTTACAAAGATTGTACTACTAGCTTCACCTCATCAGATATAATGCTTTAATGCACCCAAGAAGCATGAAGAATAATTTTTAATTGACAATTCAGTGAAAATCCAGGAATTTTTAGGTTGCCCATTCTTTAAGTCCAATTGTATTTTAGTGTAGTCTAAGAAGAAAATTTATATCCATTGCCATCAATTGCTAATAAATAAGTCAGATCTTTACAGACTGGTATAAAATTATCAGAAATGTTTTAGATCATTAAATCCTTGGTCAATGAACTTTTAATCTCCATAACTCAATAACAACAACAACAACAATAGCTAAAATTACATAATTAGCTCTAAGTTAAAGTGTCTCTAATATAAACCATCAACAAATATTTGCTGCATGTATTTAATAGCCCTGTAAACTTCATTTACTGCAACATGGCATAGCAGCATTGTTCAAGCATGTTTTTTCTTCAGTGCCACTCAACACTGCTACATTGTTTTATATCTAAGCATTTCATGCACAGATAAGTTTCTGATCTTTTCTGCTTAATCTTTCTACAAAAGATGTAGATCCTTTGAGTCAGTCTGGTCAACTGCCTTTGTTGGCCTTCTTGAAGTAGGCTAACTAGGTAGTTTTCAATTGCTTTTAAACACAGCAAGGTTTAAAATTCTGCAATAGTCACAAATCCAGTACAATTTCTAAAATTCTAAGTGGCAAAACATCCTTCTCTCTTCTACTAGAAGGCTCCTGCAATCTTTTAAGATGCTCTGGTACATCTGTTCTGTTTGTCTTGCTTGAATTTAAAGTGCATCTCTGCATAGCAATCATTTTACCTGTCCCTGCTAGGCATGCTGAAGGTGGAAGTCCACCTGAGGACTCTGCTGACATATTAGGTAGAAATTTGTCAAAGTCAGGGGTATGTCAGTGACAAATGCAAAGAAGGGCATCTTCTGCTGTTGCTTAGCCTGTTTTCCAGTAGATACTGAATGGTCTAGGAGTGGTCTACCAGAAAATGTGGAAAGAGAAACTACTTTTTCAGAGCTCTGACTCGCTTCTCATGGACAGGGAGAAAGGAGAAAGCACTCAGCATAAAATGCAGAGCGAGTTCAAGTAAAAATCTGGAGAAAGAAGTGGACAGAATAGGAGTAGGGAGAGGGCAGCAATCAAGACATCTGGATCTGGTACTGACTCCCTTTTCCTTTCTATTCTATAATCACCTACAGACTGTGAAATGAAATACAGAAACTCCCCCATTTCTATGTCTCACTGCTAACAGAGAATCCCTTGTGTTCTAGGATAAACTAAAGAGTGGCTTTGCTACAGAGAAAGAGCTTCCAACCCCAGTGTTGAAACAATGTATTGGGAAGATGCAGGTCCCCACAATACCACCGGAGGTTCCCTCCTGCCAAATAGCCTCAAAATGAAGAGAACTTTAGAAGAAAAACCACTATGTTACACATAGCATATCACATTGATGCAGACTGACTCATAGATGAAGTATCAAGACATGGAAAGGGATGTGAAATGGAGCTGAACAGCACTCAAGTATACTTCATACTGCTGCATCATTAATACAAACTCACCTGCTACTACTCTTTGCACAAACCTAAGCTTCATTCCACAGACCAAAGAACAACAGCAAGATCATTCAGAACTACAGCAAAAAAGAGCTGTCACCTGCAGGACCTCAGCTTCATTGGTTAATTGTCTGATCACATACAAGTTGCTCCAACAAAATTTTAGAGAACTGGTTACTATTGCAAGTTCCTCAGTTTCTATGTACACAGTACAAAGCAGGAAGGCAAATTTGGCAAAGTAAAAAATGCCCCACTCAAAAGTGCAGGATGTGCTTATTAGGGGGAATAAAACATCAGGACAGACATCTTAACCTGAGAATTCAAGATAAATGGACCATTCCAACAACTCAGCAATTTACTTCTGTGCCTCATTTCCCCTATTGGTGGATGAATATGGTGGATATTCTCTGTGAATATTCATGACACTTCAGAAATAAAAACTTAAACACACAGAAGAATTTCACAAAGAGAACTCAGTTTAGGTCCAGACAAAACAACATAAGTAGAATTTAGCAGGTCTAGGTTAGTCCATGTAAGAACATGCATTTAACCTCAAAGATTAGAAAACACATTGATCAGATACCTGGTTGGAAACAAAACCGGTAAGGGTCTCACAAAAAAATCATCATGTGATCATGTAACTAAATGCACTATCATTGGACAACCACTGAATGTGGTACCTTCTGATGCCTGCTAAAGAAGCAGCATTACAAGCCAAATATTCAGTGGGTTTGTTTTTCAGCAGTAAATACAACCAAGTACCTTTGACTTTAAAGAAAGTGAGTTTGCATGGCGGGACAGGAACCTGTCCCAGATGGTCTCTAGTATATCTTCACAGCATCAACTGCACTGCAAAAACTACATTCCTGACTACAAGGAGCCAGCAAACAACCTACTGAAATGGTTAATTAGACCACAATATTTTTATATTTGCTCTGAAACAACAACAATCTTCAAAGATGTCACATTAAAAAAAAAGAGATTACTTAGTCCTCACATCTGATTCAACTCCAAGCATTTTCAAAACAACAAGTGAGGTGCAGGTGGTATTGCATAGATTCAGATATTCAGATTACAGAACAAGTTGAGTCGTTTCGGAGTGCAATCCCAAATAAATGACAGACTCCCCATCCAATACTGGACAAGTCACCACTTGACCTATTAATGTCCATCAGACATGACTGCACACACACAAGGCAAGTGTCATTCATCTTGATGTATTTTTATGCACTTGTATGTGACCATACCACGATTCTCCTTGTCATCAGGTACAGAATAGTTCTTCATCCTTTTATGGATAACACTGAGATATTTTTATTTGGGCTGTTTCAAGGTCAAGGAGTCTTTCAATATGACCCAAGATCTAACTGCACAAAGACAAGTGAAAAGCAAGACACCCCAACCCCTTTCAAGGCATTCTTTCCATCATTACCACACCAAGCATTCTGGTTTATCCCACACTGGCATGCCATTCTTCTTGAGAAAGGCCACGTTCACACCACAACATGTTATTACAACAGACGAAGGGTACAGAAATCTGACAGGAGCAGCCCAGAGTTCAAACCCTTTTTGCTTTAGCACAGTATTTAACACCATCTCAACACAGAGTAAGTTCTTCCTTTTCTCTGTGACCCTCAAACAATGAGTAATGATATCCCGATATCCTATGCCACAGCCCTTTAGAGAAGGTGAGGCAGCTTACACTTTTTTGTTCATAACATTCATAATGAACATACGGCCAGGGACTTAGCAGGTGACTCGAGTTTACATAGAAATGAAAATCAGAGATGAAAGAAAAGCAAACAAAATAGAACCAGCCAGCTTAGACAACTACAAATACACAAAAATAGATACAGGTAGATTTATGCCCTTTCTGCAATATTATTTATTTACCTACCCTTATAACTGTGAAAATTTCTCATTTTGACTTTTGATGTTTATTTCCTATAAAATTTTCTGTGTTAGAAGCCCTTTTACAAGTTAGGAATCTTAAGAGAAGAGTTGACTATTAGTTGCATGTGATGGTTTTGTCTCCATGTCGAAACTAGCTGGTGTAATTATTCAGTTACTGCTGCATCACCAGCTTCTCACTCTGTGGATATTATTCTGGAATAAAATTGACTATTGTAACATACTACAGTTACACTTTTCTTAAAAAGCAAGGCCATTAATCATACGCTTTTCCTGGAACAAGCACTTCCTAAACCCCACACTTTGTATATAATCTTTAAATGTAACAATGCTAACTAAAATAAAATTTACTGTGCCGTTAAAATCCATCTCCATTGCTCTCATCCCACATGCAATTTTTTATTACTTTTTAAAAAATAATCTTCTAGAAATGAGATATATTCTTATGGACTTAAAACTCAAAGGTAGCTTCCCTTAATAAAAATTTCGCAACAGACTACAAAAACCTACAGGAGTATCTGTAACTCTACCCACACTTAGGAAGAACAGCCTGAAACATCTGTAGTGTAAGAATGCAAAAGGGCAAAGTAAACAGGGTAGGAAGTTCATGAGGTTTCAAGAGTTGGGCGGGTCCTATGGACACAAGAGAATTTTCAAGTTTCTTGTGGTGACAAGCAAGAGTACTAAAAGCACAGCGGCATGTGAGGGTGCAATGACAGAAGAGGAAAAAGGGCCCAACATTCACTGACTTCAAGCCCAGTTATTCCAATAAACCCCACAGTTGTATCCATTTTCAGAACCGGAATCAGGCCCTCAACTGCGAGTTAAATAATTCAGTAGCATACTTGACAATTTGACATTTTGATACCTCCCATAAGGAATAAGCAAAGGATAACAAGAATACACCAAGTTATCTGGAAGGCATCATCTACCTGTAACTTCATTAAAACAGATTTCAGCCCCAGCCCAGAAATGGCATATTAGGAGGTCACAGGTGACATTTGGGAAAAACACAAATTGCCTTGCCTTGGTTGACCTAGTTAAAATTAAAGGACGGCAGCTACCATTTTTTTGTCATTGCATGTATTAGTGTCAAGTCTCTCGTTACACTCTGTTAGCGCCTGCGGAAGGCAGGCAGCAAGTTCTCGACGAGGCTATCCAGCAGCACGGCCTCCCTCGGCTGCCCACCCCCGGGGCCCTGCAGGGGCGGGAGGGGGCCGGCTGCCACCCTCCAGGCTCAGCCCGCCTTCCGCC
>WEIT01013090.1:9307-21555 GCA_013389985.1 Dryoscopus gambensis
GAAGATGAAGAAGAAGATGAAGAAGATGAAGATGAAGAAGAAGATGATGAAGAAGAAGATGATGAAAATGATGATGAAGATGATGAAGAAGATGATGATGAAGATGAAGAAGAAGATGATGAAAATGATGATGAAGATGATGAAGAAGATGAAGATGAAGATGAAGATGAAGATGAAGAAGAAGATGAAGAAGAAGATGAAGAAGAAGATGAAGATGAAGGAGAAGATGAAGAAAAAGATAAAGAAAAAGATGAAGAAAAAGATGGAGATGATGAAGAAGATGAAGAAGATGATGAAGATGATGAAGATGAAGATGAAGATGATGAAGATGAAGATGAAGATGATGAAGATGAAGATGAAGATGATGAAGATGAAGATGAAGATGATGAAGATGAAGATGAAGATGATGAAGATGAAGATGAAGATGATGAAGATGAAGATGAAGATGATGAAGATGAAGATGAAGATGATGAAGATGAAGATGAAGATGATGAAGATGAAGATGAAGATGATGAAGATGAAGATGAAGATGATGAAGATGAAGATGAAGATGATGAAGATGAAGATGAAGATGATGAAGATGAAGATGAAGATGATGAAGATGAAGATGAAGATGATGAAGATGAAGATGAAGATGATGAAGATGAAGATGAAGATGATGAAGATGAAGATGAAGATGATGAAGATGAAGATGAAGATGATGAAGATGAAGATGAAGATGATGAAGATGAAGATGAAGATGATGAAGATGAAGATGAAGATGATGAAGATGAAGATGAAGATGATGAAGATGAAGATGAAGATGATGAAGATGAAGATGAAGATGATGAAGATGAAGATGAAGATGATGAAGATGAAGATGAAGATGATGAAGATGAAGATGAAGATGATGAAGATGAAGATGAAGATGATGAAGATGAAGATGAAGATGATGAAGATGAAGATGAAGATGATGAAGATGAAGATGAAGATGATGAAGATGAAGATGAAGATGATGAAGATGAAGATGAAGATGATGAAGATGAAGATGAAGATGATGAAGATGAAGATGAAGATGATGAAGATGAAGATGAAGAAGAAGAAGAAGAAGTAGAAGAAGAAGAAGGAGGCAAGGAGTTTTAACTCTCTGTCTCTCTCCCGAAAAAGAACCGAGAGTTGGGAAAAGCAGGAAGGTGCTTTCCTCTGCTCCGCCGCCACAGGAACACAGGGGTGTGTATATCTGTGTTCTTGAACACAAAATTGCTCGGGTTTTTTTTCTCCCTTTCTCTCGGACCCAGCTTAAAGACACAGAAAAGCACAGGATTCATGTCTGGCATAGGGCAGACAATAGGGAATACAGTACCATACAGTCACCCCGGGACAATGATAAATCAAAAATAGTTTCCAAATGTGTTCTTTGTTTTTTATCATGACTCCACAAAAAAAATCCAATTTATTTGACAAAGTAAGATGTAGTAGCAAATCTATAAGAATATAAGTAAAACTGTTTGAGACAAAACCTTTTCTTTCTGTTCTGTAGATTTTAAACATGACAGGTTTCAGCAATATATATTTAATTTCTCCACTTGTACTTATAATACTTATTGAAGATTAATGTTTATCAGCTAAAAAACTTGTAAGTATGCAATCAACTGTCCTACATCTGTAGTTGCAAAACTTATATGCATTCATCAGCCCTGAGACTTCTTTCCAGGTAGCAAGGTCTAACTTTGCATTATAAAAATTTCCCGTTTCATGTGTTACAAGGTTCACTAAATTTTCTCCCTTTTATTTACTATAGTGTCAGTACTGGTCAGCTCACCTTGTAGTTGATATTTACTACACTGAGTGATATGGTATCACTTAGCCCCTTCAAATGGTCTTTGTTATATCATGAAGAGAGTCAGTTCTGGTAGAATCTGTATTAATATTTATGTTTAAAAAGAAATTCTGAGGTGCTGTACAGATAAGAAAGGGTTTGTGGAAGGAAGTAGAACATCCATATTGAGGCTATATCTCTTGCTGATGTAAACATCAATTACAATTGGATCAGAGAGCAAGAGATATCCTAACATAGACCTTATCTAGAATGCAAATTACATATCAAGTAAAAGTTTTTTAGTGACATGGTAAACTTCTTTCTTTTTTAAAATATCAATGCATTATTTATCTTGCATTTTTTAAATCTTTCCAATGCTTAATAAAAGCAGTAAGAAGCTTTTATGCAAAGATAGCAGAAGATGATCTGTAGCTGTTTTACTAAAAGTCAGTGAAGGTAATAGTGTGAAAACCTGGAATTTATTTTCCTTTTCTATGCTGCATTTTTTTAAGCAATTTGTTGGCCTATAGTAGTACCCAAATCTCTGACCAGATATACTGCCGACAATTGGACAAACATCTTATTTGAGAATGAAAGAGGGATTTGGCTCTTTTTCAGAGCAGGGCAGGACTGTGAACTCTGTGATATGCTTAAGATTTTTACAGAGAAAATCTTTTCCAAATAAGGCTAGTGCTTTTTAGGTCTGAGATCTCCCTGTGAGCCTATGCTTAGGAGGTATTTTGCAGATTAGGCGGTCATGGTTCTGTTCTGCACATTGTGGTGGGAAACCCCTCTGCAGTCTCCTTAGCTGCAGTGTACCAGCTGCTGCTGCCTGCTGTGAGCGAGCTGTTCCCACGTGCTTCCTCCTCCTGCTGAGCTATCAGTCTCCAGTCATGAAAGCAGATTCACTTCTTAGCAGATATATCACATTAACTTCTGTTGCTCAGCTGAGTCATCATGTAATGTAATTGTTAGCCTTTAATAAATCGGTTTGGTTTTTTCCATATACTCACATTTTAATTTAATTTCCAGCAGTTCCATCTAGACTAGTATATTAAAAATATGCATGAAGCTAAAAAAATGTAAAGCTACATGGTGTCATATATTTTCAAAATCAGGAGATGAACCTATCCATAGCAAAATAATTAGACAAGAACAATAGTACATGACACAAACTTTAAAAAGGGTTGTGTAATGAGATTGTATTGATTCACAGTAAAGTCAAGGTTTGTGCTTTCAGAAGTAAACAGTATGTAACTGCACATTTAATTTGTTTTTATCATGACTTAAATTCTCCTCCATAAAGAAAATCCATTTTAAATGTACGGCCATCAAAATAATATATACATATGTATAATTTTACATATGAAAATATTTATTACAAAAGCAAGTGGTCATTTACACATAAGACAACCATGGTTGTGGGGTTTTTGTAGTACAAATTCTGCCATACTGCAAGCGAGCATTACAGGCCAGAGAGAATAATTCAGTGTGAGAGCTTCTTACTTTGTGAATAAATCAAGGACTTCAGTTCAGCTGGAACTATTCAGCCAGGCTCAAAGGAGAGAAGGCACAAGGGATAAATCACACAATATTCTGCAGTATCTTAGCTTCTCAAAATTTTCATGAACAGAAAACACTCAGTACTGCAATTGCCATCCAAGGTAATACAACACCATTCAATACCTGAATTGTCACATAAAGTCATGTTTTGCACCATTTACTGCCAGATGCCATTGCACCCAAATGATGTCTTTCAAGAGACAACGCGTTATATTCTAGATCATTGTTGTCCCAGTGCAGGGCAGAGTGCAAGGCACAGAATCTCTCGGTTCTGGAAAAATGTCTCATAACAATCAGGCAGAACTTTTAGAACTAGCCTCAATGAACAAATTTTAACAAAAATATCACTGCTTAACACTCCAATTGACAATTACAACTCAAAGTTTCAACTTCCATATCTTGTTGGACTCAATAGAGTATTTCACAATGGTGTTTTTCTCTTAGAAAAAGAAAACTTCAGGAGAACTAGACTTCCTTTGGGATTGTCATTATATTTCGACGATTTTTTGAAATATTTTATATATAGAAAGACCTTTTTTTTGAAACTATTTAAATGATATCAGTATTTTCCTCTTCTTTTATTCAAATATGAAATTTAGAGATGTCTGCTTCACGAACACAAAATTCTGACAGTAAACTATGCAAACTTGTCTTACTGGGTGTTTTTGGTGGAAACAACAAATTGTATAAAACAGTCAGAACTGGGAGAGTGTCCAAATGTCTTCTCGAAAAGGATGCAGCATTTAACAGGTTCTTAGTTACATTTTGAACCAGTTAGAATTTTCCAGCAGGAATTACAATGAGTTAATGTAAGTTCTGAACATTCTGCAAAAAATTCGTTAAATGAAATACAAGCATTCAAATAAATCTGAGGAAGAGCATTTAAGCTTTCTTGGTAAAACACTAGTTAAAACAAACATGAGGGAAGACATCAGTTTGCTAAATAAATGTTTCAGGCAGATATTCTTCCCTTTGACTGGTTTTTGCATTGTGCTGCTTCTCACGTCCTGGATAAAATTTGCAGGAAAAAAACCAATCAGAACTAAATCTCCTCCTCCTTCTCCAGTTCCAAGTAGTTTGCCTTTTGACCTGTGTATTTAAGTAATACACTCCATTCCTTTTTTTCTAAGATCAAAAAGTATTATGAAGGAAACTTGGAGAGAGAGAGTTCTGGAGTAAAATTATGAAATCCGACATATTGCTAATATTCATGACACAGGTCCCTTCTACCAATAATCCTAGTCCTTCTGAAATGAATTTGTGTACTCCCTTTTAGAAGATACTTTCAAACATAGTTTTAATATCTTCTTATTGTTATGCTTTTGTAATATGGGCTATATCTCTGTTTCCTTAACTTTTTATAGAGCCAAATGTAGAAGGCTTAAAAGTCTATACAAAGGTTACTTTACTGTGACATTTATTTTTCGCGTTTTCTGTGCAATTTAGAATACATTTCCAATTTTTTTGATAAACGGTTTGCCAAAAATTTTTTTGGAAACTATTGTAGACATTTGGCAGGAATCCATATATTTTGAGAGAATTTTTAACAGAGATAGGTAACTATGATACACAGGTAACTTTTATTATCTAGGACATACATTTCTCTTAGTTGAAGTTTCTCTGCTTGCACATCCCTATCCAAATGTTTATACAATATCATCTGAAATTATGGTTTCTGTTTACATTCAAGCTGCCAATCAAACATGATTCCACAGACAACAGTAATTAGCTGTGTTACCCAATTAGAAAAGAGAGGAAAATATCTTGTTGGCACTCACAGTATTACTTGACAGATAGCTTGAATATAACTTGTATTTTGAAAAGGTTTGTGTTGGAAAAAAAAATATTTTCAATAACTAATGAAGTACCTCAGAGATTTACTTTTTTAAGGTTGAAAAGTTAGTAAAAAAGTATTTAAACTATTCACTGTCAATCAGTCTTTGCAATCTGAACGCATACATTGCATTTTTACTATTATATTAACATTCTTGTCCACCTGTGACTTTACATTCATGATGGTTTTGGCTGGGATAGAGTTAACTTCCTTCACGGTAGCTACAGTGGGGCTGTAACTTGGATTTGTGCTGAACACAGAGTTGATAATACAGAGATGTTTTTGTTATTGCTGAGAAGGGCTTATACAGAGCCAAGGCCTTTTCTACTCTTCATACTCCCAGGCTGGTGAGGAAGCTGGGGGTGCAGGGGAGGTTGGGAGGAGACACAGCTGGGACAGGTGACCCCAGCTGACCGCAGGGATATTCCACAGCATACGGCATCATGCTCAGTGTATAAAGTGTGGGGAAGAAGAAAGAAGGAGGGGACGTTTGAAGAGATGGTATTTGTTACAATCACCCATGGTGGGGCCCTGCTCTCTCAGGAATGGCTGAACACCTGCCTGCCCATGAGAAGTGGTGAATGAAATCCTTGTGTTGCTTTGCTGGTGTGCACAGCTTTTGCTTTCGCTATTAAGTTGCCTGTATCTCAACCCACGAGTTTTCTGGCTTTTATCCTTTTGATTCTGCAAGGTACTTGGTGGCTGGCTGGGGTTAAACTGTGACAACAGTAATGGAAAACTCTCTCCATATTGCAGAAGAACCTTTCTGAAAAAATGAAATTTTGGGATTTTCCAAAAGTCACATGTATGAGATTCTGGGACAAACTTGAATAAAATATAAAGAAATGGCCAATTAATATGCTAACAAAATCTAATCTAAATATCTGTGGAGGACTATTTTGTGGTTTATTGTTATGAGACTTGTAGCCACAAGGAATAAATATAAGTGTTCTGTAAAATTAAATTATTCATTTGGGTTTTTTTGCTTTTGAAGCAAGACTTCTGCCGTCTTAGAAAAAAACTTCAAAATTAAAACCAGAACGCTGAAAAAATAGAAGGCTTTTTATATTTTAAAATGTCTTTCTTTTTAACCTTTTTTGGGAATTTGAGAAAGAGCAGGAACTTCTATTTTCGGGATGTTTGGTACCAGCAATATTGAGTAATTTACAAGACTTGCTTGTGCACTGTTTTTTGGTGGAGACATCACAAGTGGATGTCACTCTTATACTGAGGGTTCCACTAAGATTTTCTTAGGCTCATTGGAATGTAGCATGATATTTAATTTTAAACACATGAATCCCCATTTTTAACATATGAATAATCTAAAAGTATATATAGGTCACACAGAAGTGAAATCAATTGTGGGCGCTTTTTTCCCTATTAAAAATAATTTCTAATGTGATGTTTAAACTTAGGATATGCTTACCAGAAGACTCTCAGTAAAGCTTAACTGAGTTGCCTAAGCATGTGAATGTAGACCTCAGTTTAAAGTGCCTTTGAGTCCTGCAGAGAAACAAGGTGGTCTTACTGCTGAGAAGCTTCAAAAAGATTTTGGATTTCAGGAAGTGTATTCACACAGAATGGTAAAGCACTTTACATAACAAGCTTTACATTCACACCTTTCAGCTATTTTGGTTTTAACTTTCCCAAGTTCCCCAGGTTGACATGCCCCAAATTCATGCATGTCTGTCTAAGGTGTAAGTTTGTTGCTGGTTTTACAATGTGCTTTGACAAATCACGAAGAGACCCAATCTTCTTTAACAAATTCTTTAAAATTCCTATTTTAAAACCAGGTGCAAACCAGGAATCCAAAGTTATCCAGTGCAGTGATATTTTGATTTTCTTAGTATTTCCTTAGTATTTCCTTGTTAGAAGTAGCTTCATCCCTTGTCATAATTGTTATAATTAGGAACAAGATTTGGATTCTTTTTCAAAGGAAAAAAAAAAAACTACTGCAATATTTTACTTATTGCCTGGACAATGCACTGTTAATTCCAATGAAATCTTTTTGACATTAAAATGGATTTGCACTGAAGGGCAAACATCACCTCCAAATGCATCCAGACTGCATTACAATCTAATCCATCACATTATACATTTATAGGTGTCTACCACTGCTGGATTGCTAAAACACTCAGCCATAAAAAAATGTCCATATGAAAAGCTGGTTTAAATTTCATGCATTTTTACTTACAAAGTGTCTGGTTAGATGAGCATGAGCTTCTGTGAAAGAAATCCTTTTGGAACATGAATATGTAAGAAGCTATGAAAATTACATGAACAGCAGTTTTTCTATTACCTTCTCTGTATTCTTTGCTGCTAGGTGAGTTTTAGACTCAACTAATTTGCAAAAATCATTAAAATTCTTTTCAAAGTTTTATTGCATTGTATATTAGTAAATAAGAACACTACCTTGCTTCTTGATGTAAAAACATGTGCATAGCTGATTTCCCAGATGAGGAAAAAGATGGCTCAGTGGACAATAAAACATCAGCTGTGAATTTACTGTACATGCTAAAATTATTCATCTTGGGGTATATTTTCAAAAGCAATGTGAATGGATGCATACCCACAGCTTTGATTATTTGTTAATGGGATTTCTGTGAGTGCCTTCCATTCATGCTCTAGAAAATGACCCCCTACTTGTCTGTCGTAAAAATCTGCTTTATTTCCTTATTTATTTGTTTATTTCCTAATATGAAAAGTAACAGCTGATAGAGCATGATAGAATGGCTTGGGTTGGAATGACTTGAATCTCAAAGATAATCTAGCTCCAATCCCTCTGCCATGGGCAGGGACAGATTCCACTAGACCAGGTTGCTCAGAACTCTATCCAACCTGGCCTCGTATGTTGAAATATTTCCCAGTGAGAGAAAATAATCCTGAAATAGGTTTTTCAGCCTTTGCAGCTGATTTTGTGGTAATATTTTCCATTTCCTTTAATTAGAATTAGTATCACTAACAAAATATTGAATAACTGAAAAAAATAAGGCATGACAGATAAAGTATTATGTATAATGGGACTTTTTTTAAAGTAATATTATTTATATGGGACTGTGATTTTTTTAAAAGCCATACTATGAAAAAATGTCCCATTATAGTATAAATGTGTTATAATGTGATCTAGAGGTGTAAAAACTAATATATTCTAGTTTAAATATTTTATATATTATTTATATTATTTATAAATAAATATATTCTATTTTAAACATTGTGCTTGCGGAAGATAATGCACATATGCCTGTCTTACAATGCTAATCTGCCCCAAAAAGCTAATAGAAAAGTAAATTAAATTCAATATTGTTCTTTATTCTGGATAAATAGACATACTGTGAAGTTTCACTGAGTGTATCTGGGTTCTACAGAGGCACTGTTTGTTTGTGGGATAAAAAACTGCAGACTTAACACTGCATCAACATGGACAACGTTCTTAGTGCTGAAGTCCTTCACTGAAAAGGACAAGCTCCAGTTGGTGAGATGGCTAAGAATGTTTCCACTTGGGGAGAATTTGCTTTTCCTTTTTTAATTTCCTGCTGGTCTCCCTTTTTTTCTTCCCCTCAAAAATGCAATGAATGTAGCTCACAAAGCCAGCTGAGGTCTATAGCCATATAGAGGTGTGCATGGAAAGTTCTTGTGGAGACACGCTGCCCCTGCTTGTCAGCCTCCTAACTTCAGTGCATGAACATAGCAACTGGTATGTTAGGAAAGCCCAGGCAGAACAAAAATGCAGATGGATTAGCTATTCTGCCACTTCTAGTTTTGTGGGACAGAATTATAGAAGAATCTAGCTAGTGCTCCTATTAATCTTCTCTTCCTCCTTCCCCCAGTGTGGAAAACCTTGCTCCCCAAGGACTGGGAATGTCAGGGAGCCAGCACCTCTCCCTGCAATTATAGCTTTCATTCTTTATGCATGATCACTGTGGGAGAAAGTATTGAGAATTACAGTATATAAATTCCAAATGATTGAATTGCTAATTACAAACTAATGATAAGGGCATAATGAGGAAGAAAGATAAGAAGCCAGGACACAGGTAATGCATTCACATTATAGCCAGCAATGTACTATTTCTAAATGCTATATATTTGGCCTTTTTGCTTTCCATATCTCTCTAATGTGTTTAAGATTTCAGAGATTTCATCAGATGTCTGGATTTCAGTAATTAGATTATTGGGACTAATTTTTATATTATTCAGAACATTTAAAATCATGTTTTGATGAGTTCCAAAAGTTCTTCACTTTGCCTGGGTAGAGCAGGTTCTCTGCATAGCAATGTAATCCAAACCTCAGACATCTTTTAGACTCCTTTATCAGCTCTTTTGGGAGCTTTTTTGAAAGCATTTGAGGATGAAATGTGTTTGAACACTGGAGAAACCCATGATAAGATATGAGCTGCAAAAACTTAGTCAAAAATGAATACTTAAAATATCCACAGCAAGGAAAGACAAAAGGGGGAGTGTATGTCATACAATGTTCTGGGGAAATAACAAAGAAAAAAACCCCTGAAACGTGCTTGTTCTGGACCACAGGACTAGAAATTGGCAAAAACTAGTGTGGGAACTAAACAATCAAAAACTCTTTTTGGGATCTGTTTTGAACAAAAATTATTAACATAAGTGATAGAAGTAACAAAGTATGTTATCGTATTTATTTTACCAAATTGCTAAAAACTGCTGAAAGATTTTCTGTAACCTAAAAGCCAGTATCCTCCAATGTAAATTTGTTTTTCTTCATGTCATGTAACCCAGCATAACCTGATGGTAGATTCTTTTTTTAAACTGTTTTTGAGAAGGTAGTAGCAGTAAGAAAAAATACATAGTAATTTAACTTTTTAAGCATGTGACCTTTCTTAAGACGTATCAGGGAAAGTATTTCCAGGGATGGTATACGTATAGCTTCAAGTGAACGTCTTGATACATATTAAAAGATATAAACTTGTACAGAGCAGAAGAAATTCTGTTCAGCTCAGCCAGCCAAAATACAGCAGACTGAACAGGAAAGCACTAATATTTTTTAGATGCGTAATGTTCTTACAAATGGCCCATGCTGTACTAATAAAACTATTGTGACTGGGAGCTTTTGCAGTGAGAACTGACAGATGAAGCAGAGTTAAGTACTTTTTCAGACAAGCTACTACAGTAAATCATTAAAGCGCACAAACAATCATCCTTCATCAGCCTGGGATTTGTTTTATAGCAATTGCAAATCGAAAACAATGTAAACAAACAAATCGACAACTAATGAACATTCCCCCACTGCTCACTGTAAATAGATATACAACTTTAGAAGAACACTTTATCCAACACATTGTCAACTCATTGTAAACACATCTACAACTCATAAACAACTCATTACCCAGTATGTTGTCACCTCATTGCAATTAAAGTTGAATGCTAACTGTACTGCATTTCTCTGAACTGAATCAATTCAGAAGCATGGAAGAAAATGTCTAGATGTATTAGTCCAATAAGTTTCAGAACTTTTAAGAATATCTTCACAGTGTAATTGGAGTTTCTTTTGCAATTTTTAATGTAAAAATTGAACAAAATTGCATCACTTCATATTCTAGCTTATGTCTAGATTTATTCAGTTAGACTTCCAATTTACACATAACAGTTTCTATGGAAATTTTTTAAATTAGAAAAGTATTCCCCCAAAGGTTGTAAAACTCACAAGTTTCCCTGGAATTGTTCTGCATGAAATATATTTGACAGTCTTATTTACTTATTTATTTATTTATTCAATATTTACTGGCTTACTTTCTATGCCACTAGAAATTTCTAGCTTCTTTTTAAAGTGTCGTAGGTATTAATTTGGATGTCATTGCTAATGAATGAACTTCAACACCTCTTTAAAATAGTTTTGCTATTGAAAAATCATTTACCTTGAAGAAAATATAACTAATAAATTTTATGTGTGGTGGACATAAATCTGAAGATGAGGACATTTGGGTTTAAGAGCAAACTTCACATACATTAGACTGCTGATTGGAGTGCAGCTTCTGAGAACTGGAAGTATCTGACATTGCTTCCACAAACTCTGCTGCTGGGCTGCATGCACACAATCTGCTGCTGCTTTATAAACAACATGTCCTCTGGGGCTAGAGTTGTCTTTTTTATCCATATTTACATAGTGCTTACTACAAANCATTTCACAAGTAAGATTTTTTAAAATGTCATTTTGCAGAGTCGATGTTATCAGTATCTTTTATGTTATAGTGTTTAAGATCTCTTTAATATGTATTAGTCTCACATGTCACATTGGCATCCAAACAGCTTCGAGTACATATATTGATGAGTGGTTTAAGAAGAAAAGACATTCCACATACTGAATATGGTATTTTTCACCCTCCTTTCTTCAGCACCTATTTAGGCAGCGGCTTCAGTTGCTTCTGGAGATATACACAACCCCTGTCCTTTTGCAGAAGGGACTTCAGCAGTTGCAATGGGCACCAATACCATCTGCTTATAGCAAGACAGGCATCTTTCTCACAGTTTTTAATGTTGAGGTTTTCTGCTTGAAATGTTACTTGTATTTGACAATATACTTTTTAAATGGTCTCTCAAAGCTCCTCACTTTTGGGGAAAGAGTAATAAACTGGTAGAAGTTCAAGTTTTGATTACCTCCCTCCAGCCTGGCCTTAGCAGGCAAATGTTGTGCTGATGTGATAGAGCTATGGTGAGAGAAAAAGATACGTCTATGGTGAGAGAAAGAAATCAGTAATTAATCATTATGTTTATAGAGCTCTCACTAATTAGAAAGCACAGTCCTACAATTAGGAAAGTTTAAAACGCATCAAAGTTGGATTGTTTCACTTGTGCCTAAATGGGACAAGAATGAATGTGGAGTGGCTTAAGTAAAAACGGAAAGTTACTCTCACTTCAGCACCTAATATTTACCAAACTCTTACTATGACCCTAAAGGCTTCCTTCTTGCTGTTGACAACTATTTTAAAGTTTTGAATCAAGTGCAGTATTTTCCACTAGAAACCAAGTTCTAATCTTTGGCACAGGCTTTTTCTCAAATATTTTAAAAAAACCAAAACAAAACAAAAC
>WEIT01013091.1:369-13343 GCA_013389985.1 Dryoscopus gambensis
AGGAGATCACTGGAACAGCAAGTCAGCAGCACCAGATGGTTATGATCTGACAGAATTTTAATACAGTGGAAAGTTAGAATGACTGCATCTTAACAATTCAGACACCTGATTCTTGACAGCCAGAGGGCAGAAAACATTGCCAGAAGCACTACAGGTGATCTGGGGAATCACAAACAGAACACCTTTATTTCTAGCTTAGGATTTCACAAAAATTACGTCACAATGAAATATACACCAGAATGCAGCTTCCCTGCAGCTAACCAAACAGTACTTGGTTGATTAAAGCATCAGAAAGTGCTATAATCTCTGTGATTGACTCATTGCCTTAATAAGTAATAGTTGTGACTGAGCTTTAAGAAACAAATTGTTGCTGCAAATATAAATTATAGTTCCTATTGTAACAACACCCAAGGACAAACTACACTGTGCTGCTGCAAGATAAAATTGTTTGCATTTCATTTAATCCTGAGATATATCTATACAGATATCTATACGTGCAAGCATATACATATATACCTATTGCTTCTTACAGTGTGTATGAAGGAAACAGGATATTACACGGAAAGGTTGTATATCTTTGCAAGTACTTCTACCTTGAGATTACATTCTGCAATAAAAAACCACTGCCAAATAATATTTTATGCAAACAGGAGTTCTATTGTAAGTTATTTTATTAATTTCTGGACTGAAAAAAATATGCAGTGAATGAAATCCACCTATGTTCAGCATCTCTTTCCATCACATAATTCCTAGCCTAAAGGAAAACATAAACATGAGATCAGCATAGATTTCTGCATTCTGCATGTAATTCTATGCACTTTACTAATAATCAATTAAGGTGCATAATACACTGACATCAAACAACTTGAGAATACACAGTTTGCCACTGAATCTTGCAATTCTCTATCTCTCTTCTTAAAGAGGAGCAGATTCCAATGAATATGCTTCAACAAGAAACTGTGCACCTTACTGTTTGCCGAGGAGCACTGACATGCTGGAGACTTGTACTTGCAATAAATTTCATAAGCAAAAACTTGAGCAGAAATCTACAACAAAGAAGTTGACACACACCAGACTGCACTTAACTGAATAGACTTTGAATTGATTTTAATACCAGTACTTTAGCTCAACTTCACCATCACTGCAACATATGGACACTGCCTTAAAAGAGCCATGAATCAATCCTTTAGCACTTTTTGCAGGTCAAAGGACTTCCTTGCAAATGGCCTGATACCACCTAAGTGGCAGAAAGCTTATTTTACAGTACCCCCCGCCCCCTTTTTTTTTTTCTGTTTTCTTTATGGCAGAAGTTTGGCCGATTTTGCAGCTATTTTACCTTCAATCTATTCTACTTTTACATTACTACACGAGATACACAGCTGTGGATGCTCAGAACTGTATTTCTGGAAAAATAAACATAACCACTGACCAACGGGTAACACAGCAAAGGGAAAATTGATGTGTTTTATGGATAAATTCAAAGTCTCTTAAAAACTTTGTTCAGAATTTTGCTTCTGGTAAATATCTGGAAAATACAACCTCATGATCTGTCAGTGAAAAATATGTTAACAGAACTATTCTCTGTATAAAATGTACTGTCCCATACTGTGCACCACTGTCCTACATACACATAAATATATCCACTTTCAATAAAAGTTACAGTAATTAAACATGACTTCTGGCTAGGATATTTTTGCCATTAATTAAAAAGCAACATGAATTAATACTATAATATAGTCCAGAAGAATCTATGAAAAGTAAAGTAGATGCCATCCTAGCGCACAGTGTTTTTTCAAGTGGAAACTCAATTTCAAAAGTTGCAGTCCAGAAAAAGGTAAGAACCTTTTATTCTGCTAGACAGTGCTACACTCCACTTGCAAAAGGAGCTGTAAATAGAACAGTGAGCTTGTATAATTAGGTCTGTAAATCAACAATACTTTGAGTATTCTTCCTGCCTAAACACAACTAACTTTACAGAAGTCATTCTGAAATACTTGCTAAATACCTTTCACTGTAAACAATGGCTTTATTTTCCCCATTTGTTATTCAATCAGATTCAAAAGCAAATCAGCACTGGAAGAAAACTGTGTCTATAGTATTATACCCCTGCAAAGAGCAAAGGAGAAGCAGGAAGAGAGCAGAAGCAGGTACAATGATAAGAGTGTTTGTGTAACTGTAGGCATGGACATAAAAAAATTCGGGCTTACCTTAAACAGTCCACCTCAGATAGCATTTCAATGTCTAAAAAGCAATTTATTATTACATTCAAATATCATGGTGTAATGAACTTAGTAACCTGTGAAAGTGAGAACAATCCCCTTGTGTGCTTTTGGTTTGTTTCTACTTGGCTTCATTCTATTTTATAATTTAATAACAAATTTCTGAACAAACCTGATTTTCCTGTCAAAGTCACAGTGTTTTTCTTGTTTTTCTTCTGGCTCGATGTACCATACCCTGACTGTATTTCTGCAAAGCTCACTGTTAGTATTGGTGGTTATTACCCAAAACGAAAACCAACCATTTTCCTCTGAGAATCAATATAAAATTTCAAGCTGGCTTTGGAATACTCCCTTTTATCTTGTTATAGATTTTTATCTCCAAGTGAGTTTACTGCAGCTTTTTCTACCGAAAAGAAATTTGGTGGCAAATTGCTGTTGGAAACCAGTATCAAATTTCAAAGTAACAGGTAACAACTTCAGGAGATGAGAGAAAGAATCATTAGGGCAACTGCAGGAACCCCCCAAATGATACAGAGTGTAAGAGAATACTGCAAAACATTTTTGACACAAAGATGGTAACCTGCGTGTACAAACATGGATAGAGGAAAGGAGGAAAACTACACAAACTATTTTTGCCTAAGAGTTCTGACAGGATAACTGTGCCATCTACCTGCATTTCTGTACAGGGAAGAGAAGTTACAGGTCTTACTCTAACTGATGAGCTACTATTTCATGTGCAGATTTATCACTTTTGCAATTCCTGTGTTGCTAACATATTTCTAAACAAGAATATTGTGAATTTCTGATTTTTGTAGGAATATATAATACAGAAGTACTTATTATCCAGAGAAGTCATACCTGCTGCCAAGGATTGGCTCCCCAGAGGCTCCCAAAGCAGAATAGTCCATGCCATAGAAATTCAGTCCTAAAAGTATTTTATTCCTCCATTTTGAATCAGGATCCAGTACTTCAACACAAGCTCGTACCCAGGGAAGGGGGGAGTTTGGACCAGGTCTGTCAAGTTAGCAAAAATCAAACAGATTGTCAGAAAAAGTACATGTTCATACTCAGCCTTCTCTTTTTGACCGGTGTAATCGTAAAGAGCAAGTTATGGCACACAAAAAACAGTGAAGATGAACCTACAATTCTGTCAAGGTTAAATGCACATTCTTCAGTGCTGATACACAAAACATGCTTGCCCCACTCTTGACCTTTTGATTCAATCCTAAGGTGAAAGGACATAAAACGCCTTTTAGTGGATGAGAAAAAATTTCCCCCTAGCCCATTGTCACTGGGCCTTGCACAAGGCCTACACTACAATTCCAAACTTTGTGTGATTTCATTTGCTTTCCAATACCACCCTCAATGTTTTTACTGCAAACTGGCAAAATATACTGGGACAAAATCCATCATTTACTTACAGAAGGAACTATAAAATTAATGATTGGTAAGCAACACAAGTTTCAGATTGTGTGACAATTTATGGGGGGAAAAAAAACTAAAAAAGGCAATTACCTAACAAAAAGCTACATGAAGAAAAAGAGAATAGCCTTAATACACAGAGTAATTAAACTGTCATTTATGTAGCATCAGGATATTGCCCTCATTCCATTCCTGCCTCACTGGAGCAGTGAGCAGAGGAGCAGGCTTTCCCTCAAACATTAACACAACAAAAGGCACTCACTAGCATGGTACCAGGAGAAGTATATCCTAGCCTTACAAATATCAACATCTGCTACTTCCTACTAATTATCTTCCTCAAAGCCTTCATGATACCTGTGTCATTAAAACTCAACATGCTAATACAGCAGAGCAATGTTGCTGGGAACTGTGCTCATATTTAAAGGCAAATGAAGTATCAAGTGTTTAAAGCTAATTTGTTCATCAATGTTATTATTGGTGTACCTATCCTGCAGAACTGTGCTAAATAACTCAAAACAAAAGAACCTGGCCTGGAAAAGAGTAAGTGTCAAGTTATCCTTTTAAAAGGATGCCTTTTTAGCTCGAGTACAAAGTCTTTCATAATATCCAAACCCCAGACACACATTGCTGTTGAAAATGTACTGAGTTAGCAGCTTGTTGAAAAATCATCTATTTTAATTACTAATCCAGAACTATAGTGTCTGATAAACTTACAATACACTATCCCCTTAACTAGAAAAAAAAAGAACTTGTACTGTGGATTTAATGGACTTAAGTAGGAATCAGCTCCTGCAATGATCTTTTTGATATCAGATGGAGTCTTACCGATGTGGTGCTGAATAATCATATGTCATGAGACTGAAGCTGTCTACTGCTGAGGCCAACTGATCAAATTCTTTCTTTGTGAACATTCCTGGCTGATTCGTCCTTTCAAAACAAAGCAAAACAAACAGGAAGAGATAAATTACTACAATAACCGGACTTATTCTCTCCTTTGGGTTTCATACCATTTGATCACATAGGAAAAATCTTTCATTCTGAGGTGGCAAAAAATATATATATATTAGTGCCATTTTTGTAATAAACATCTAAGAAAAAAAATAAATTCAGTGCTATGTAGGTTGCCAGTGGGAAGAATCATACTTCTACAGCATACTTACCAAATAAGCATTTCCAGCATGGCTACAATAGTGATTATAAGGGCTGTGGACTAATCAAATTGCCTTTGGTAGCAATCAATTGAACTCTAAAAGCTTTTACAAAACCTTTAATTGCTTGGGCTGTTGAACTGGTTTTGACACTTACAAAACTAAGTTCTCTGAGGCATACTTAAATAAATGGATGGGTGCAGCTGTTAATAGAAAAATATAAACCAAAGATAATTTTTTTATTAACCTCAAAAAGAACAATTTCAGTTTATACCATACTTAAGGAGGACTAAAGAAAGAAAACCTCTTTTCTTTAGACAAAACCAGATCCGTTTCTTTCTTTGGGCAGGGGAGAGGAAAGAAGAAATCTATTCTATGACCTTCTCTAGACAAAAGTCTAGTTATGCCTTCAGCATAACTTGGAATGAAATACGGAACACCATTCTTACTTCCCCTTTTTTTGTTTACTCTTGATTTACAAAGTAGAGAACTGGATTAATATCTACCTTATTTTCATGGGTGAGAGCGTGTATATTTTGTCTGTTTTGGACTCAGAGAGGCTATTGACTTCCCTCAATCATTCAAGATGCAAACAATTAATTCACACAAGTTGCCTGAAAACATGGAGTCTGTTTCAAATAGAATTAGTAATTTCAACATAGCAGCACAAATAGCACAGCAGGCAACATAAGGCAACCTGAATCACATTGCAAAGATGGGACTGGAGAAGAATGGAGAAGCTACGGCCAGAAGGACCCTGTCCTCAGCCAGAGGACTCTGAAACATTTTAACATGAGAGAAACAGGTAAAGAAGCAGGATATTGTCCCAAATAATCTGGGACAGCAGTGTTCATAGGGGAACATTGCAAAACAAGAGAAAAGGAGAAAAAAAAGTAATTTAACAGCTACAAACTCAGTGTTACATCTCTGCCATTTAAGAGGCAGATTTATAGGATTGTACAAGATTCCTCTAGAGAGCAGAGGAGAGAGACTGGAGAATCCAGACCCTCACAATAACACCAGAAACTGGTACTTGATCTACAAATTAGGAGCCAACCCTTGTCTAGGCAAGGTATGCTTTTAAAACCACTCACGTTCCATCTTAAATGTAAAAACCAAAAAGATGCTCAGTGACAGATGCAAGTAATAAACAGAAAAATCACATATTTTGACCTTTATCGCTTTTGGATCAGTAGGCAAATTCTACATCCAACAATATGTGCTGTGTGGATCACCAGAGCATAACAGTGTTCATTTATCAGTTCACAAGGACACTTTGTGTTCCACTGCATAAGGAAAGAGGTGAACAAAATGCAGGTTACAAAGTAGGGCAGATTAAATCACATAGCATGCCTGTCATTTTATAAGAGAGCAAAGCATGAGTGAGATGTGCAAGTCAGTAATCTGTATGAAGCATAGTGGTTTTGTGGAAGTCTCAAATTTTCAGAACCAGTGATACACTGGTCATAGGAAGGAGAAATCTCATTCCTTTCCTACAAGGACTGTAACAAATTAAAACAAATCCTCACTCCTGGAACCTACTGGTGGACCTCAGGCTTTTTTATAGTCATCTGCTTGTCATGTACTGCAATTGCAAACTATAGTTGTTCTACAAGAATTAAAATAATAAATACATTTTTGAAACAATGTCATGGCAACTTGGATGTCTGTAGGCAAAGCAATTTCCTGATGCAAACTCTAGCAAAACACATTTTCAGTAAATTGATTGTGATTACTCCTGAAGGGAAAGCCATAAAAAGTAATTATAATGTGTATTAGATATTAGGGCAAGTTGGATTGCTTTATAGATTAAGCCAGGTAGTAACTTTAATGAAATTTGCATGTGTAACTTAAGAAGAAACCCACAGGTTAAAATGGATGTTGTCATAATTTTCTCCAAAGCAATTTTGTAACTCAACTACTTCTGTTACACAGGAATGCCATCTGAGTGGTAAGGGCATAAATTTCCAGCTTGGAACAAACCCAGCGGCAATGAATATATTTTGTCCATTAATGTATAGTGTTAAAACAGCAGCGCTCTTCAAAAAAACAATGAGTACCAGTTCAATGAGTACCACCAGTCAACTCTGCTTGAGTCAAGCACTTTGGGAAAATGTCCACTGGAACAAAGCCAGGACTATTTGATTCATGTCTTTAGAATTGTTGAGTCAAGAAAATTGGCACTCAAGGATAAAATCGAAATATTTTTTAACAGCTATTATACTTCAAATTTCAGGTTTTCCAATCATTCTGATATTTATGTAAACTTAACTCAAGGGCAGGTATGTTCTACTGACTACTTAGTTGAGAAACCCAGCACAGAAAGTCAGGAGACTTGGCACAGAATATGCAAAGTCTATGAAAGTAATACTGTCTAAGTCAAAAGCCTGTCATTCTTCTAAACTTTGAATACCATCTCCAAAATAGTCAGTGAAGTGGCAGAAGCTTCATCATCATTCATTAGCTCTGTAAAATATACATAGAATCATCGAATCATCAAATATGCTAAGTTAGAAGGGACCCGCAAGGATCATCAAGTCCAGCTTCTGGCCCTGCACAGGACAGAGCCGACAATCTCCCCATGTACCTGAGAGCATTGTCCAAACACGTCTTGATCTCTGTCAGGCTGCTGCTGTGACCACTTCCCTGGGGAGCCTGTTCCAGGGCCCAACCACCCTCTGGGTAAAGAACTTTTTCCTAAGGTTCCAACCTAAACCTCCATAAAGACCAAAAAAAGAGCCTGTATTTACAGTTACCCTAATTTGCTAAAACACTCAAGCCTAAGGCCCACTGTCTTTGGAGAGAATTTGGCATAACTTAACCAGTTTACTGAATATTTCCAGTCTGCTAAACTGGGACAGACTCCACTCTCACTTGGGATTATTTTTTAACATGGCTTGTTTAATTTTAAAACTTTATGAAGAAGATTAAGAGATACTGCAGAAGGAGAGGCAAGAGTAACAGTTGAGTTTGCACTACAAATCTGCTCTTAAAACTTCCACTGCTCTTGAGCAAGCCAGAGCTCCTCTCAGGCCCTTTGCAAAACCAGACCCAAACTCTTCTTGCAAGATCCTGAAACCCTCCCAGAGCTGGGAAAAGGATGATGATGCAGGAGGAGTGGAGAAGGAATGAAGATGGGATGGAGAAAGGGTGTCGCAGGTGGCACAGCCGGTACCTCCGGTCCCAGCCCTGGAGCTCCGGCCCCTGGGATCGTCCCCATACCGGGACTTGCTCCCTAGGGAAGCGCTGTTCCACAGTGCAGGGGGACTGGGGAGGCCACAGGAGCAATGGGCCTGGTGACACCACCCTGACCCGATTGGAACCCAGGGCACCAGGACAGAACCAGTTTCAGCTCATGGATATCGTCAAAGAGTTAAAATTGCCAGGCATTCCTGCTAGTATCAACTATTCCTATTCAGCATCCATGGGGGTTTTTAGTAACTTGGATTGAACAAAATACATGAATGTGAATTATAATCAACTTAAAAACTGAACGATATAAATTGAACCTACAACCAAGCCTGCTCCTCAGTGCATCCCCCAATGAAACAGACATTGGGAAGAAAGGGAGGAGAAAAGGATAAGACTGATTTTTCTGGGATTGCTGAAAACCATTGCTTTACACTATTAAAAAGAACCAATTTTTTTTTTTAATCCGAGATACTTGAGGGTTTTTTACCATTAAATAGGCCTTAAACTTGTTCAGGCAACATCTCGTAGTCTCATTGGTTTGCACTATTATTGAGAAAGCACTGGCACTTTTAGCTCCTTTCAAGGCAGTTTCAGTGTGGCAGTGCAATATAATGTCTCAATGTATGTAACCAGGAATTATATTGCATTTTTATATTTTCTTTACCCAATATGCTTTCCCTGTTTCCATGAATGAGCTTCTCTGGCAGTGAAAAATGCTCTGGTGAAAAGCAGATGCAAAGCTAGTGAGTGTTCAGACTTGAATCATCACTCAACCTCCTTTTCTGATTGACAATTCAGGATCCGAAAATTCGTCTTACACTTCATGGTCTACTTTCAGTACAGGGTATGAGGTTTATTTGCCTGGCAAGCACATTTCAGGGAGTGAAAGTACCTAAGCAAGACTATACCAATGCAAAGTATGAAGTGCATAAACAAATCTCCATAAGAAGAGACATCAAAAGTGTGACAGGTATCAGTTCTGACACTTAAAGAGTGACTTGAAAATGCTCAGACACTGGTAATGAAGATGATATAAAATTCCACTGTAAACAGAAAATCAAATTGTAGCCTCTGTCTTATACAAATAATATTTTAAACTAACACTTTGTGGTGAATGTGTGTTACTTACAACTGAAAAAGAAAAGAATCCCTCAAAGAAATTAAGCTTTATTTTTTCTTCTTTCTGGTTTGAAACAACTGTTAAACTGGAATGATATTTATCCCGTATTTTTCAATTTTCTGTTTTCTTGAAAAATCTTTAGGATTATATCTCTAAAATACCAGCCAAATGGAAACACTCACCTAAATTACTTGGACCAAAAGGACTTTCTAATGGATATAGTACCTATTCTTTATAGTATTTTAAAATATTTGTTAAAATGTGTAAGAAATATGGACTTAGCCCTGCAAAAATACGTATCTGGAATTAATATAAGAAGTGTCTGTCACTCCTGTTTAACCTTTCAGGGATAAGGCACCATACATCAGGAATTCAGAGAGCTGGCTTTCTACAAAGGCAAGTAGAAATTAGCAGTGCAGAGGAATTATTAACACTAAGGGTAGAAGACAGGGCATGGGACAGCTGGGTGTGCAGAAAGAGGGTGGAAGAACAAAAACACACTGCAGAGAGAAAATCAGAGTTTTAATTTTCAGTTCATTGCTTTTTACCTAAAGTGGACGGACATATGAAGTGGACATTTTTTATTCTGTGACATATTTTCCTTTTAAAAAACAGTGAAGAAGCTGCTTTACACAACATCCATGGAAATCCTTCCTGTAAAAAGCCTCAGGAACTTTACAAGTTCTCCTCTTCAAGCAGGAGAGCAACGGCAACCTGGCAGAACTCAGAGCACAACGACTCCCCTGAGAGCATAAGTCTTATTTGCACATATTCCTGAGAATTTGTCAACGTTTCCCAATGGCACACTGCCACATGTACATAAAAAAACCCCTATTATTGGGACAACATCACAGACTTAGAAGAAATCACCTGTTTTCTTTGGTATTTCCATATATACAGCTTAGAATTCCACAGTCTCTTTATACTGTTCTATCTTTTCATATCTAAAATAACTGCAGGGGAGTTTGTTTCACAGCCTAGAAGGTTTATTACCTGATTCTTCCAAATTGCATACAGTCATATGTACCAAAATTTCCATTAATACTTCATTGGTAAGTATTTCTGTAAGGTCTTGAGTTTGTAGTCTTTCATATTGAAAGACTGGAAAAAATACTTCAACAATGCAAGCTGCTTTCATTTACTTTCAAATGAATCTACATTCTCAATTACTTCTTGTCTCACTACAATTACTCTCACAAAGAAATAAGGAGAAAAAAGGTCTTTTTAACTGACTGCTCTTCCCTGCAAGTTCAAACTGCATTCTCATCGGGTTACCTCACCTTCACTCTCCTTTATAAAAGAGAAGTTTCCTGTATTCTCACATCTTTGAATAGTCTTCATAATGGAAAACTGATTGATTTTCTGTTTCTACTATGATTCTATTTCAGAAGTAAGCCTCTCAGTAATGACTTAATTTTCTTGTCATGTATAATTTTCTGTAAAGCAACTGTTTGCAGATCTTTCTTCACCATGAGTTATTATTGCTTTTCACATTTCGTTGCAGATAGGAGCATTAGAGTATAATGCTACTGCATTTTATGAACATAGACCACTGAATTCAGCTAATGCACAATCACTGAATAAAAATTCACTGTTTCTTCCTGCATGAAGTCTGTTCTATAGAAAATGGAAGAAAGAGCTGCAGGTCTACCCTGCTGATCACACAGTTACAGGCACTGATAATGAAATAGTCAAATGTGTAAACAAGTTCAATCTGAAATAATTTCCTTCTCAGAAAAAAATCCTCTTGACAGTTTTGTAACTACCCTTTCTCATTTTAGGTTTTTCAAAACTCTCAGGATGACAGCTCACTGAAGTAATTTTTCCACTATCAGTACTTAGAAAACAATTCTACATGGATCCTGGTTTCCATGGATGTTTTGCACCTAGATTTTCTGGTGTCCTATAGATGTTTCATTTACAATGCCCTCTTACAGCTGGGTCTTAGGGAAATAAAAGGGGTGTTATCTTCCCCAGTCCAGCTGCATATTCTCATGAAGTAACAAGGATCTGACTATTAAAATTCTATGCCTATGTCAATTTGGCTTGAAACTGGTCAAATGCCATGGGAGCTTCAGTGGAGAGATGAAAAATGTAAGAGAGAAAGCTTACAGAAACCTTGTTACCTCAGAAATCAGGCTAAAAACAGAATTAGGATGTCCACAACAGCATTGTATGAAGCAGCCAAGTCAACAAGAGGACCTCAAAACAATACTGCTGTTCAAAGCCACGAACAATAATTACAGATCTAATCCCTGCTGTCAACAGAACATGACCATACTGAATGTTTAACCAACCAGATCCTCAGGTAGACAAAACCAGATTTACTGCATAGTGGGGGATGAATTCCATGCAGCTGGATGCAGACTGCAAAAAGTACAGCATATTCTCCATCTCTGACCTCTCTCCCTCAGTGAGCACATCCTCACAGACAACAGATGAAGGCTCTTGCAGAGATGCATGTTACTCAGGCATTTCCAAAAACACACGTGCTTACTGTAAATTCAAATATCTTTACCAGCCTTTGAAACACAGATTTCTTTTTCTCTGATTCCTTTCTAAGGACAAAATGTTGTAAGAGGTGAAGCATGATCCAAACACAGTATCTGATCTTGTGGCCTACAAACTCAGATCAATATGACAAATCAGGGACTGTACAGTTCAAAACCAAAATTGTCCACTGAACCACAGTGTTAAGGTCAGTCCATTTCAGGAGAAACAAATAACACAAATGCCAAGTTAGTATAAATTTCTCCTCCCTGCTTTTTTATTTATTTAACAATCTCTGTACAAAAGTCTTATTCCTCTTAAAACAGAAATAAAAGTCAAACTAAAAGGTAATTCCATAAAAACAGTGCAATCACCTCTGGTCACATACACTCTTCCAGTCATGGTTTTTCATCTGGTTCTACTCGGAGAACACTCTCCCAAATTTCACACACTAAAGTGTTGGAACTGATGAAGGCAGAGACAAAACCAAGGGGTTCCTTCCCCTCCCAGCAAAAGCCCATCTTCTTAACATCTCCAAATCCCATTTTGCTTATGTAACATGAAAGGATACCTTATTTTTAATACGTCAGAGAAACATCAACCGAAGAGATACAAACTATAAAAGAATGAGTAAATGAAAAAGGAGGATTTTAATGTAAACACAATGGTTTAGTAGCTCATTTGTAATGAGTTGGAATAGTCTGAATATTCCAAGATAATTACTTTAGGAAACCTGGGCTGGGCATTAAGGAGAACCTTCTAAAGGTGTAGGTAGTCTGGGAGCACAGTTCTGACATCCATTCATTTGTACATTTTAAGAGGTTGTTAGATAAACTTCTAGTACAAGTAATGTAGTTATACATTTTTTGACTTTTTTTTTAATTTGCACCTTCCAATACTATGGTATTCTGAATAGTAGCTTAAATTCAGAAATAAAAACCCCACTTGTGCACTGTCTTTGGTTATTTCATGATAGGAATGGTGACACTCAGATGCTTTCAGAGCATAAGGGCTATCTGTCCCTTGTCCACAGAAAAGATCACAATTTAAAATAAACAAAGATCCCTACTGAAAAACACAAACCACATAACTGACTGCGTTCAAATTTTCTCAATGGCAAAAATCTCTTTACCAAATTCGCAGATAGGAAAGATTAAGACAGGTATTTTAAAACCAACAAAACCTAGACAGCTCAACGAGCAAGAAAATTGTAACTGAGAGCTGCAGATTTGCAACACAAAGGCCCTGGGAGTGGTTCCTCCATACAATCCGAGTGTTTCCTGTCACTAGGGGACTGTGACAGGCTGACAAGGAATTATAACAGGCTGACAAGTGAAAACTTGCTATATTTTTATCAGGAAGCAGTATGGTATCTCCGTACCT
>WEIT01013104.1:0-12262 GCA_013389985.1 Dryoscopus gambensis
ATAATATTATTTTTTAATGGCCAATACCTCTTACTGCCTCTAGTGAAGATCCTGTTCCAGTACTGAATATAAATTTAGGATGGCATATAAGAGGTAGTACCTGACTCAGTTTATGCTCTAAAACTTTGGATTGACTGACAAGTGAAAATTTCCTTTGACCCCTTTTTTCCAAATTTTTTCCTCAGTACCAAATGCTTTCACATAGGGAATCATTAGGTCTAATGAGTTTGTCACTACTGCATTTCAGAAAAGCTTAGCTACAAGTGTTCTAATGAAGAAACACTCACCTTCTTGGTATCTCAGCCTGACCCTGGATAGCAAGGGAGAGGAAAGGAGCCCAGGTCTGTTGTTCCCAGCTTCAGAAACATGACCCTGCTTTAGCTCATTTGTCCTTCTACAAACAGCCAAGGAATAGTCCAGCTGCACCAGTGGCAGCCACTCACCTTTCCTAGAAACAGCTGGTTGCCAGTGCAAATAAAGAACTGAGCAGCTGCTGGGATCATCATTGTACTGAAACTTTTTTATTCAGAACACGTTTTTCACTTCTACAGGAAGTGATCTCAAGACCCTTACTAATTTCAACCTCCCTTGAAGACTGCAATTCAATGTCTGAAAAATGATGGGACACATGAAGAAAAAACTTGAAATATAAAAGTCAGAGAACAGACAAATGGAAATTCCACCCTGAAAATAAAATGCAGCCACACAGAAGCACTGAGCAAGTAAATGAGCGAGGGTTTGATTGCCAGTCCTTATAATAGCTCTGAGGTCCTCCGTGAAAGACAGTAACAAAACTGAGCATGACCATGTCATGTTCTTCCCTTTCAAGGTCCAAGACAAGTCTTAGAGAAATCCTAAGCAAACACTAGGAAGAAAGATTAGTATCAAGTACATTCCAAATTACATTTTTTTACAGGTTTGCAGTTGCATGAAAGACTTTTGCTAGAACTTTTTTACAGCTTATTTGGTGTTTAAGGTGAAACTAAGAAGTGGTTATAAATGTAAGCATTCTTCTTACTTTGGAGATGGAAACATACCTTCATGTGCTTCGAACCCAGAACCAACAGAAAAATATCAGTAAATGTGGGGCTTGGGGGGGTTTTTCACACCAAAATGCAAAGCTCAGCACTTTAGGACTAAAATTACCAAGTGTCAAATCCTGGGAGAGGTGCCTTAGACAACATTGTGCTTCATTCAACAGTGTGACTGGAATTAATGGATTTGTCTTGTTGATGCCAAAGGTAAAACCATAACAGTGCCTTCTCAGCAACTGGAGGTCACCAACAGAGGGATTCAGCACTGACTTAAGAATATGCAAGCTGAAGAGCTAAGAGAATGGGTTAAGCAGAAGTTTTAAATGACTGCTCGATAGATTGCAATCATAGCTCCATCTATCATGAGTGTGTTACAGGGGAGTGAAGCTCTGTGTAAACACTACAGTGATTGATGGAGTCGAACATGAAGAGCTGAGGATGTTTGCCTTGCTTTGCAACACACCAATGTATCTGAAAGTATTATTTAACCTATTAAGCAGCTGGCTTGGGTGCAAAGGAGAAGAGTTTCTCTTTTCTTGGATGACACTATGCCTCCCACATCAGTGATTCATTCCTCTTAGCCTTGAGAGAAGCAGCCTTTTTTCCTAGCTTATAAACACATTTGTGAAGTATCTGGCAACACTGGTGATCTTCGCTCAGAATTCCTTCCCTTATCCTGCCTCCTCCTCAATTCAAACAGGCTCTTGAAAACTTCAGCAGACAACCATAAATATTTTTATTATTGTTTATAATTTTGTTGGAGAATGAAAAAAATTCAGTCCTTAAAAGATTTGGGAAGAGGTCACACATTTAAACTGCATCTAAGTATGTTTCCTGTGCTTTCCACTTTAATTGCCAGTCCAGGAATTCACTGGTACAAACATCTCCCTAATGCCTGTGAAAAAACTCAGTCACAAGATTTTCACCACAAATTACAGAAAAGTAGGATTTTTAAGCACTATTTCTGGAAATTCAAATGCTAGACTGAAAGTGGTTCTTAATGGCATATTTACATGCTTGATGCTAAAATCAGAACTAGCCCAAACGTCTACATTTTTAAGGAAAAAACATGATTGACCCAGTTTTTAATCACACAATCTGGTAAAAACCTTCAGGCTTTTCAAAGAACACTGTGCTTTCTAAACTTATTTATATAAATTTACATTCAATTTGGTTTGTTAATTTTTCTCTCCTTTTTTGAAGTCTTTCTTTCCATTGTTTTCCTTCACCAGGAGCTGCATGATGCGATGAATGCCAACACCCAAACAAAATTCCAACCTGAAATTCACTTCAAAGATTTACCAAAGATTTTGAAAAAAACCTGTTTCTAACTAGTTTTATAAGTTAGTTTAAAATTTTCCTTCACTATATATTTATACACATACACACACACTATGCATAGCGAGGAACGTAGGGCTGAAGGTACCTCATGGCTCCCTCTCTGTAGTACCACCTTCACAACTTCACTAGATCACCACTGACAACCACTGCAGTACATCCAAGATCACACAGGATTCTGGAATACTGAACACTTATTCCAAGTGTCAGAGACAAATAGTGCTCCCCTGGCCAATCCTTCCATATAATAATAAACATACTCTCATCCTGATGATCTGAGTAAGTGAAAGATTTCCACTCTGTATCTATCAGTTAACTTGCTCTGAAGGAAGTTTCCCATCTTAAAGAGCTTTGCAGAGGTGCTTTCAAGCTTCTGCTTTGTTTTGGATGACACTCTTGCCTTTCTCTGCAAAAAGAAGCATAACGCCAATGACAGGAATACACATGGCACAGGTTCTTCCTTGAATCATATAAAGGGAGTATCTGGAGAAGCTGATAAAGATCACACTATCAGCGACTAGATTTCTCCTGCTTTAAGAGCCCTCATTTCTACTTTCTTCACAGGAAGCAATATTATTCAAATGTTAAAGCCTTTTTTGACAGGTTCAGCTTTGTCACAAGTTGGTTGGTAGTCACAGCATTTTCAGCCTATAAAAAGGAAACAAAGCTGGGAGCTGATCCAGAATACAGGTTCTGTAGAGAGTAGGCTGAAATCACCTTGAACTGATTTCATCAGGCAGGACACTAAAAGATCATGACTGAAAGAGGAAAAAAGCAGAAATAGGGACCAGCAAGAAACAACAAGATAGTTCTCCTAGGAAAGCGACTTCAACAAGAGATTATAATACCTGAGAGATCAGAATTGTAAAGTATTGGCATCTTCCCAGGTCCTTCAGGATAAATAGCATGATTACAAAGAACAGTCACTCTGTAATGATAGATTACATTCTGACCTTAATAACTGTCAACGTTAAGATAAGACAGGTTTGCTTTCAAGTCAACATCCAAGCCACTGAAATGACAGGCTCTGTATATCCCTAGTCAAACACAGCTCCAGCCCTGACCTTTGTGAGGTGAGAATGGTCTGCTCTTCGTTTGACCTCCCAGTACATTTAGTCCCAAACAGAAACATGGAAGTACCACAAGGCTGCTGTTCTGAGAGAAAAAACCATCTAAATAGGACAGTGTAAGCCTAGCTCAAGTGGCGTCTATAGTCAGCCTTAACAGATATACAATACGTGGGCAGGCAGCAAAGACAAACACTTCAGTATAAATATGCACTTTGAATATTTAATTTATACAGTATTGGTGTTTTTCCCCCAGATGCCAATGTTAGGAGGTGATTTGGAACACAAAATTCACAGAATGCATGGGTCAGAAGAGACCTGCAAGACCATTGAGTCCAAACCGTGCCCTAACACCTCAACTAGATCATGGCATCGAGTGCCACATCCAGTCTTTTTTTAAACACATCCAGGGACGGTGATTCCACCACCTCCCCAGGCAGTCCATTCCAGTACTTTACCACCCTTTCTGTAAAAAACTTCTCCCTAATATCCAACCTATATTTCCCTTGGCACAGCTTGAGACTGTGTCCTCTTGTTCTGTCAGCTGCTGCCTGGTGGAAGAGACCAACCCCCAGCTGCCTGCAGCCACCTTTCAGGGAGCTGTAGAGAGCGATAAGGTCCCCTCTGAGTCTCCTCTTTTCCAGGCTAAACAACCCCAGCTCCCCAGCACATTGCACAGCTGAGCAGGAAGGGCAGCCCATACTGACAGAGGTGCTCCTTGCAGTCTCATGATGTATGTCTTTCCAGAGCAGAGGAAAATAGGGCAAGTAGACTTTGTTTACAGTGCATAGAGATAAAACACAGACAAGCCACATTCCATCATTTACCAGCACTGCTGGCTAACAGGCAAGGTCTCAGCTGACTGGAGGTTAGCAAATGTGATGTCCATCTACAAGAAGTGTCAGAAGGATAATCCCAGGAACTTTAGGCCTGTCAGTCTGATCTCGGTGCTGGGGCATGTCATGGAGCAGATCATATTGGGGGCCATCAGACAGCACCTACAGGACAGCCAGGGGAACAGGCCCACACAGCGTGGATTCATGAGAGGCAGGTTGGGCTTGACCAAGCTGATCTTCTTCTGTGACAAGAAGACCCACTTAGTGAATGAGAGAAAGGCTGTGGTATTGCCCTGGCAATATCCACAAAGCAGCATCTTTGATACCGACTCCCACAGCATCCTGGAGAAGCTGGTAGCCCTTGGCTTGGACAGCAGCACTCTTCACTGGCTAAAAACTGCCTGGATGGTCCCAGAGAGGGGATGGCTGCATCCAGCTGGGGCTGGTCACAAGTGGGGTTCCCCAGGGCTCAGTACTGGGGCTAGTTGTGTGTAATATCTTTATCCACGATCCAGACAAGATCGAGCCCTCAGTCAGTGTGCAGATGACTCCAAGTTGGCTCAGTGTGCCCCTGCTGGAGGGCAGGAAAGCTCTGCAGAGGGATCTGGACAGCCTGGACCGACGAGCCCGGGCCGATGGCATGAGGGTCAGTAAGCTGAAGTGCCAGGTCCTGCCCTTGGGTCACAACAAGCCTCTGCAGAGCTACCGGCTGGGGACAGAGTGGCTTTTCCAACCTAAACAATTCCATAATTGGCCTTCCTTCATCTGAAAATTTTGTCAGCTACTGGGGAAACTATAGAGCCAACGCTGTGTAATGGCAGGATCTGTTTTGACTTGCTAAATTTAAAATACAAATACCTTCAAACTATTTGCTGCAATCATTAAGGATTTTCCTGTTCTGACAGCTGCTTGCTATGATTCACTTGACCATCTATCTTCTGTTGTTCTCAGGGTTGCAGGGGGTTTTTAACTGTATTTGCATTCCATAGAACGGGAGCCACATTCCAAAGAAAAACGTCTCTGCTTTTGCCACCTTTGCACAGGTCCTGTTTAAAGGTGTAATGCAATGGGGTTTGCTGGGGTAGACTGACATACAGCAAAGGATTGGTTGAATTGGACATGCAACTTAACAGTGAATGAAAATCAAAACAGTCACAGCTGGATTTCAGTTTATGCCTCATTCAACACTAGTCAAGCACAAACTGCAGTGGGTTTTTATGCAGGCTATAAAAAATTCAAATTGTTTTTGTACTGTGACTTCATCATACTGAATTTTTAATATTTATAGACAAACTTTAGGTAAACAATCATAGAAGACACCTAAACTTTCTATGACTGTTCAAGAATAGGAGAAGTTCTTGCCACCACACCAGTATGTTTCTGAAAAATTAATCAAAGTGTTTGTGGCTAAACTAACCCTGAATTGAATATATTTATCAATATTATTTTTGCAAGATGATAATGTGCTTCATTTGAAATATTAAAAGCTGAATTATTGGTGTTGGAAAATCTGAAATATAATATATTGCATTTTAGGTTTCCAGTTTTCATATTTCCATTTGCCTTTATACTATAAAAGAGCAAAGGGATTCTTCTGGCATTCTACAAAAGGTGCTCACTGTGATCAAACATAATGGTAAAATAAACTGTAGATCTTATTTTAAATATTTGACTTAAACTTTCTGACTTCCAAGATACAGAAGGATTTACCATCACTGGCCCGGATACACTATAACTAATTTTCACAATGGTAAAGTCATAGTATCTCCCAAGGACACAAGGTTCCCACCTGCATTGGAAATACCAGTGCTGCAATATTTTTACATTCAAAAGATCGTAAATTTTCTAAGATTAACTACTGGCACTCATAATAAAATTTGTTATCAGTGTATGACAAATTTGCCTTATAAATTAAATGCTGAATCAATTCAAGTTCTTCTGCAGAACAGAGTAAGCTGTTCAGATATTTAGGCATCACCAGAGTTCCCCTCTTTGCAGTCATTGTCTCCTGGTATTAGAGAAGGTAGACACACCTCTTGGATAGGCAGGTTTCTAGAATTTAAGAATATTGGCACTGCCCATTAAACAGGAGGCTGCATTAATAAAAAGCTCTTTTTAAATCCACATCAAACAGAAGAAGAAGTTGTCTCAGACTGTAATTATTCCCTAGAATCTTCAAGAAAGAAATGTGAAAAGCTGCTCAAAACTCTCAGTTTGCATCTATTTCTCCTTCATACCATCTGGGATGGCAGAGGGTGCCTGATGCAAAGCTCCTATCAGGTTATCTGTGTTGACTTGAGCTGGCTTTGAATCATGCTCTAAAGGAGGGGATGTTACTCGCCTTTGAAAAGCACTCAGTCACAATACCCTGCAAAGATATTTAAGTAGCAACTGATAACTGCATGTTGGACTGGCTGTCAGCTTTCACAAAACATGCCACACACACACAGAGTTTTGTTGCAAAGAGGGTAAGGACAGCTTAAATTATGCTCGTCTTGTAAGTAAATACCAACAGACTGTTAGTGCACAAACAGCTGGGGAACTCATCAGCCCTTCACGAGTTCTGACCTGCAAGGTATGTGCAGCTGGTTGGGAACTTGATGCTAGGTTTAAATCCCAAAATGATCTCCTACTGTAGTAAATATTTACTTCCTTCTGAGTGCTCTACTGCATGTTTAATATAGAGCACACTTTACCTGAGAAATTCAGGCTGCAAGCACCTCACCTGAGTATCCTTTTATATTGATGATGTTAAGTTTGCCTTGAATATATTGCTATTAAATCTACATGTGTTGCTATAAACTAAAAAACCCTGAATTTGATGGAGCACCTCATATCCTGCTAGGCCAGGCCAGGACCAGAACTTTGAAGCATGCAGCTTATTTCAGCCACGAAGCACCATTCAGACATTGCTTCTTCAGCTCATTCTCAGGCTCTTCTTGGAAGAGTCTGCAGTGAGTGGCATCCCAGTAATATCCTCCACCCCTAAGTAGCATTTTGCTTTCTTGGGTGTTATGAGTCTTGATTGTCAGTTCACTGCCACTGGACATACCTGCTGCAGGCCAAGCAAAGTATGCTGCAAGCATTCATGATTTTCATAGATATTGGCCTTGTACAGATCTGCAAAAGTAACTTTCTCCTAAAGTCCTTTCAAGCTCCTCAGGCCCTCCTTGTTTGTTGCTTAGCATGAGATTTTTCTGTCCCTAAAACACTTTGGCTGGAGTACGTGCACACAGCATCTAAATCAAAGTGCAGGTCCCTTTAGCTGTCCTAACCTTGTCCTGGCAAAAATTAGCTCCTGCTAGGCCATCCCATTCAGTCTTCTTTGGACAAAGAGTTTAATTCAGGAGACAGTTTTAGCATATTCATATTTATGAATATAACTATGTTATATTAATGCCTGCTTGGATTGTCCTTTAGCTGCCTCCAAAGACGGAGTGTGACAAGGCTCCTATCAGCTCCCCAGAAATAGAAAACACAGTGGTAGTTGGCTTATAAAAAAAATCAGCATTCACAATTTGCACAACGATTTCATTAAGCATCACAGCAGGGTGATGAAGTTCAAGCAGCACAAAAGAAAGGAGCATCCTTCCTTGTGAACCAGCTTTGTTGGTATCCTAGAGTCTGATTCACATATTAGGTATTTGAAACAAGATACCTTTATATTGCTATTGGCACAGTATCATGCAGCCATGTAGGATTTGTAAGGCTGAGAAGCAGAACAAAGAGTTATTTGCAACTTGCAAGAACTGGCAGTCTGATCACTATTTTGTACTTTTCTTGTCCATTGCCCTGAAGACAGAGGTTGACCTGGAGCACTCATGGCTGAGAAGTCTATTGTTGACAGCATTGCCTAGAAGGTCTCTCAAAGGAAGCACCATTATAATAACAGGTCAGCTAGAAAAAGGGTAAAAAATCCACTTGCTTTAAAATGTTCTAAAGTCTCCTTATACAGTTGATTTCTCATAAAACATTTCCATTTTAGTAGGTGGTTATAGCTGTTTAAGGCTGAGTTGATTATATAATCAAAAATTCAATTCTGCTTGAACATTATCCAAAGAAATCACTGGCTCTTATACAAGATCTCAATGTACCTCTAGCAAACAAAAGATTTCGACCTTAAATAGCTAAATCTCTGTTCTTGCTATTTTATTTTGTGGTGTTATTTTCATACCAGTCACATTATTACAAATATTGAAATACAAATGAATTTCTGCACAGCAGGTCTGCATTGTTTGCAAGAGTGGTGGGAAGTTCTCAGGCCATCAAGTGAGCTTGATATTAATCTACAGCTCATGCCACAAAGCTGCATGACATGGGCTTCAAATACTTTGACAGACAGTACTCGTTTTTGTAATTAACCACAGTCTTGGTGCCCTCTTGCTTCAAGGCTGAAAACTTGAGTAAGTCAAAATTGTTTCATTACATTGTACATCCTACAGTTCTTCCAATCTCCTGCACGACTATCAATTACTTCAATCACTGATCTGCCACATGTGATACTTGATGCCTGAGGCAGGCAAGGTAAATTACATGCACAGAACACCAATTTTTGTGCTTGGGGTTTAAAGCCCTACATACAGCATGTGTGGTAGAAGGTCCTGAAATGCTATGCTTGCCCCTACAGAAAACTAGAGAAGCTGGAGTAGGTTGCTTTGTAAGGCAGAAATTCACATGATCATCATGGGGTAGCCAAGCTGGAAGGGTTTAGAACTCATTGGCATCTCTGAATGGGGATACCCTTAGAAAGTAGGTAAATTAATCACTGCACCAAACCCTTAAGTGTTTACTTTACATATAAGCCAAGTGATCCAGATAATTCCTACATTTTCTTTTCCAGAAAGGCTTTTTCAACTGGCACTATGGGGTGAATGTTTGCTAGCTAAGTTTAAGACAAAGAGTAGACAGGTGGCTCTTGCAAATCCCCTGATCTGGCACCTCCAGCACACAAAGCCAGCATCTGACAGCACATCTGCTCCACAGCCACACTGTGCTCGAGGAGCTACCCAGCTTCAGGTCAAATAGGCTGGAACTCCTGGTGTTTTGTGCACTTGAGGCACTTTCCAAACCAGGATGAAAGCTCATTCACATTAGAATGCCTTAGCAAAAGCTGCCTTTTACTTAGTTCTACAGGAAGGAGTTACTCATGGCATTAATATCTTAATCTTTTCAGGTATAACACTATGTCCCTACATTTGCACTTACCGCTTCTGCTTAGTTATGCCAGAAGCCCTGGAAACCAGACCTTTACTGGAGCAGATAATTCCCTTGCATAATCTAGTATCCATCCCACTTCACACTCCACAAGGCTGCTGTTCCACATTGCAACTCTGCTTGGCAATCAGCTGAGGAGACAGACAGCTGATGAATAATGGATGGCTGTTAGAGCTTCTGAATAACAGGACTGCTTAAGGGAGATAATAAAAGATAAATGTGCACTCCTGCACATCCTTTCAAATACCGTATGTTTAGCACTTTGTTCCATGCAGTTTTCTTAGCCCATAAATAGGTATTCAGGGAGAATGTATGGAATGGCAATGGAGAGGTGGTGTTTCTCAGTCTGACAAAGTCACTTAATGTATGTAGAGGTCACTTGAGGTACCACCTTCGAAGAAACAAACTGAAGCACTTTCTTGCATTCAGAAAAGGGGAGGTATGACACTGTCTTCCCACATGAGTAGTTGTAAGCCAGCTAGAAGCTCAGGCTCCTGAACACAACTCATTTTCAGAACCATAAATACTTTTCAGATTCAAGGATCCAATCAACAGGTCTCCTTTAATCTTTTAGCTCATTTAGAATACGCCTAAAGTGACTTTCAATAGACTATTTAATATGGTTAACATGGATCAGTTTTGATATGTAGCAACCTCAATCCTCTGCAGTCTTTTGAACATCAGACACATGCTACTTCTGAGGCTTGGAAAGCAACTGCCCAGACCTGAAATCTACCCTTATTTCCAGGAACTCCTCTTCACAGTTTACCTTGTCCATTTTTCCTCTAAATCCACTTACATATTGCAAATCTCAATTTCCTGTCTCTTCCTAACTGCTAAATTCTCTGTGATGTATGCATTTCTTTCTTCCCTGTACCAGTCTTTATCTCTTATCCCCTCCCAAGGCACATTAAGTTCTTCCTAATCTTCTATCATTACTCTCAGTCACATATTTATTCTTTTCCCAAAAACTCCTTCCAGTGAAAGCAATATAATGGACATATATCTTCACATTGCCTCTCTGAAACACATCTGTTCTCATTTTGTTCTAATGACGTGTTTTTTATTAATTGGTTTTACATAGATTTGAAGGGGAATAGCACACTTGCCAGGAATACAGTGATTTCTCTGAACAGTCAAACAACATAAATAATCAAATAATTTCCTAGAAAAAGTATTATTAGTCACAAGGGTATATAGCTGTGTTTAGGCATTGAAAAAATAGGTGGACAAATAAGGTTCCACAACATGACTTTTTTGTCTTGAAACGTGTTCTTCCTTGAATGCAACCATTTGTTCTCACAGATCAGCACTTCTGAACATGAATTTGGGTTCCATCCCAGCATGTATTTTTACAGATTGTACTTGAAGCTCCCGATCATGTAGTTGGTTCTGTGCAGCTAATCAGAGTACACTTTCTGAGGCAATATGACCTGCCAGTAGAATGCAGCATGGTACTGAGATGAAATCCAAGGCAAAGCTACTGCTGTTCAGCAATGTATCAAATCTCACTGTCTACGAAGCTGTTCTAGTTCAGAGTTTTCCTGTTTAAAATCCTGTTACAGTCATTCCTGCCTTATGCAATATTGCTTTTCTAAAACAACCAGTCAGACTGACACATTTTTGTGGGGTATTCCTCAGCCTGAGGTTTGTTTTCATGCATCATTGTTCGTTTTGACTGTGCTGCTCCTGCACACTCCTCATTTTATCCTAAAATGAAGTACTGTTACTTTTCTTTTCAGTTTCCTGATTTGGAGAAATTGTCCTTCTCTTTCTTGCCATCAGATGAACTAATTTCTTCTTTTTCTCCCCAAAAGCTAGTTTTTAATTTGTTCTTTCTTCTTACAGCTGTTTTGACTTAGTTATATGCTATCACCTGACTATAAAACTACTTTTTTCTGTGCTATTTAATCTCCAAAACACAACTTTTTTTTTTTCCCAGAAAATGAAAAAATGAGTGACAGGTAATAGTAATAGATTCTAAAACAGCCAGGACAAAGCCAACTAAACACAGCTATTAATGACATCTATTTGCTTCTCATACACATTGCAGCTGTGCTCCTATTTCCAATTCCATACTAACTTCCACTTCTAAACTATAGAGGGAACAGGTATTGCTTGGCCATACCACATCATACAAACAAACAGAAAAACTGAACACTAAAAGCCCAGAAAATTGAAATGTTTCCACCAAAGAATTAAATTACATTGGAAAAGCCTCAACCAACCTAGTGTTTGCCTTTATCAAAACACACAAATCTTAGGTCTGTGAATAGATTATGCAGCAGTTTTCATTACCAGCCATGCAAAGCCACCCGGCCAGGCCTGACAGATAAGTGCTAAAGCAAAGGGCCACTGCAAATAGCCCCAAATGAGAAATCTGATCTTTGCCATATTAGCACCCCTGGAGCTGCACCATCGTGGCTATCAGCAGCTCGCAGCATCCAGCCTGAATGTTTCCAGGTGATAGCTGAACAATCGGCTGAACACACATTCCATGTAATTAAACATTAACGCATAACTTAAAGCCTCCCAGCCAGTGGGGTCTAAAAGCCACTATAGCCTGCTTCTTACAGAGTACGGCCAGAGCAAATCTACCCAATGTAGCCACTATGCATGCAAAATAACTTGGACTTTTGCTTTCTTAAGTACTCTTTTTTTCTGAATTTTGTGTCTACACAGCCATACCTGAAACAGAGTGATGTACAGTATCCTCTGCCTTTGGACACCCCACACACAGGAAGGTGCTTGCACGATGCACTGCCAACATTCC
>WEIT01013104.1:13145-23933 GCA_013389985.1 Dryoscopus gambensis
GCAATTCACACATCAGGAGCCCATTTCTGGCTGCAGGCAGCTTGGGCAGCATGGCTGCAGCTCCATTTAGACAGCTCTTACAGCTCCAAACTAGGAGTATTGGTGTTTAAGCAAACAAAGACTCTAGTGGAGCCCTGATTACAGAAACTGAGGATTAGAAAGACTCTGGTCATGCTTGAGCTGGTCCCTGGGATATAGGAAGATTTACTTTGACCCTTGGGACAGTGTATTTGCTTTTCAGCCGGGGCCTCACTTCAGTCAGACCTTTGACATCTCACAACAGCCAGCAGCTCCTGGAGGAGGAATGTGAGAAGCTTCAGGACTCATTAGCAAAGTTTCATGCCTACTCATGAGGGGGCCTCACCGGCATAAGTGCGGCCTTAGGGAATGTCTGCTGCAGTCACGGATAGGGGGAGTATAAAGATATCAAAGGTAAATTTAGACCACAGTTGATACCAGGCTACTTAGCTTAGCCACAAGAGCGCATGGCTCAGCATGAGCTGGCTCGCCTAGCAGGCCTGTGGGTTAGACTTTTATTAGCAGGTCTGAGGCTCTCCTCAAATACACGTCCTCAATTCTTCCAATATACTGTGTGGGGAGAATATTCCTCACAGTAACTCAATTGTTAAACGGATTTGTATGCATACCTCCCACGCAACTTGAACTTTCAGGAGATTTCTCACCACACCCTGTCCTAGATATATACATATATCTTGCTGCATTAACTAAATCTCTCTGTTTCAGAGTTTCCTCTTTCTCTGAGACTGTACTAAATTAGGGCTACACAGTGCTGTCCCCTCACCCCTGCATTGACCAAGAGAAGGGAATTGATTCAGTGGTGGTATCATGAGAAATCCAATACTAAAACAGTGGCTTTGAAATCCTCCACAAGTCAGCCAAGGTTAAATGACACAAAGTATGCTGTAAAGCAACTGGAATACTCAAGTCATGGGAAAATAACTTAAATGTCACCAGGGCAGACCAGCTAGGATCAACTGAATTCCCCAACTGCTGTGGCTCACACACCTGTGAAAATGGTTTTCTTGAGACCCACGTTTACAGCAAGTCATTCTTTTGTTCTTTATTTATAAACAATGCATTTATTTAGCAAACTAATTAACATGATTAGATAGTACATTGCAAAGTTTTTCTCGATTTGCAACACTGGGATTACTATCACAGTTCTGGATCCTTGTTTTTTGTAGCATGTATGCTGCCAATACACATCTGGCATATAAACTGCAGATGAACATTCACAGATGGCAGAAAATACCTCAGCAAATGGTTTGCCCAGATATAGATGTGGATGAAATTACTTGGAGTGCATTGCTGGCAAAGTTTTGCAAGTATGTGAAGCTGTACATGAAATTTCTCAGCAAATAGATATGAGGCTATTGCCTTCACCCAATGCTTAAGGAAACCTGCCTGGATTAAATCTGTATTCTTTAAATTTCATAATGTGTCCAGATATTAGATTTGTAAAGACAGGCTCCTGAAGGAAGTGCCCGTGACTTACTTGCTTTTTCTTGCCATTGCACGTGTACTTACCATAATTACAGGGACAAGCTGGGCAAACAGTTCTGTTCAGATGCCCAAAGGTGGCTCTGCATGTCACTACTGTACCTGCATTATAATGTAGTTTGAACAGTGTGCCCCAAATGTTTAACCAGACTTAAAACTACAGCAACTATGTTAACACTAATTAAATATTTTCACCTGTGCTAGCATGTGAAATGGATGGGGAAGGCTGAAAGCATGTGGCTAAAACTAAATGTAAACATCAGTATCTTTACCAGGGAATAGTGTTTGAGTTTATTGTTCACCATATGCTATACACCCTTGATTTCTTCTGTTCCTTCTCTTCTTACAGGAATAAAATAATTTTATTCCTCCTATTAAATTAATTCTCCACTCTGCAGTGTCTCTAATCAAAATATATTTGACCGTCAACAAAACACCAAAAAACAAACAAAAAAACCCCAAAGCAACAATAAAAATGCAAAAAAACCACCCCCCAAAAAACAACAACAAAGCATCAAAAAAACAAACAAACAAAAAAAACCCTAAAAAATCCCCACCAAGCACAGAGTGAGAGCTGTGCCTGAAGTTCCAGGATTTTGTCTGTAATGAAAAGCCCTACTCAAAGGGTGGTTCGTTCTCGAGGAGAAATGGCATCACTCCCATCTGGTTGCCATGCTGCAGCAATTTGGCAGAAGGGATAACAGATGCTGAGACTCCAAACTGCTCCCACACTCTTTTCCCTGTCTCTAAAGGGAGTTGCATGGAGTCATCACTGAACTGTTAATGGGTGCAAGATGTGTATTTCTGCAACACTGAAGACTGTGCAGGAAGTGAGGGGTGGTGAGGCTTTTACAGCTAAAGGAACCACTTAAAACTCTGTTAGTATTCAACTAATGTGTATTTTCCTCCCTTCTCTCACTAGTAAGGCATCTGCCTTCCCTCTCATCCACTCAATGTGGCCATGAAATGGATGGAAACTCAAAACAGACTAGCAAGGCCTGTGGAGTGAACCATAATTGTTCCTGTACACGACTGGTCCCCTGGGAAAGACTCCCAGCAAAACATCCCAGCAAAACTGGCTAAATCACAGCTCAGAGCTATCAAGCAGCTTCATCACACAGAAACAGACAATAAACGTGTGTGAGCTGAGACACAAGTGTGTGCATTTCTCAGCCAACCAGATCTTCATTAGGCATCATAAGCTACACTGGACCTTCTTCACAGCACCCTCTCATTACTTCCCAGCCCTGAGCTAAGGTCACAGTGAGGACACAGACTGATACCTGCACAGAAAGCTCACAGATTTCCAACACCAGTGTAAAAGATGCAGAAGTACTGGGGAAGGAGCACAGCAGGTCTTCATTTCTGCCTGCTGGGGAACAATTAGAACACTTGGGTTATACAAGATGTTGTTATCCGGATTTATGCAGGTAAAGCTAATTAAAATCATTAATCCACCCATCCACAAAGAACTTTCAGAGGACACTCCATTAATTAATGTCCAATTAAGTTTTGCAAGAAAGAAAAACATTCGGGTATCTACTTGGCAGATCTCATGCAAATAAGAATTGCATAAAACTCAAAACTAACAATTTTAAGGAGATCTAAGGAGATACCTAAATTACAAATTAATTTCAGGGTGGAGGGAAACTTGCTGGATTCCTTCAAAGTGTAGACTATTTAAACTTAAATTCATCTGGCATAAAACTGTTTCCTACGCAGAGCAATCCCATATGAATGCCCTATGCATTTTGGGTTTAAGGAAAACACCAAATAGAAGCAGTTCACTGAGGAGTTCATGAACTCTTGCTTCCAGTAATAATGACTTCTCCATTCAAAGTCTGTAGGTCCTAGGATAAAGTTATCCATAACACATTCTCTAAGTAGTATTAAAAATGCCAGTAAATTTAGTTGTTATTTCTGGGTACAAGAAGAAAAAAACCTCAGCTGTTTAGACACAATAATAATTACATGAGTATGGGAAATTTTAGCATTAAACTGGTTCATCCCCTTAAAGCAAATTAGAAAGTAATATTGGATAGAAAAAACCTGTTTTTTCACTCATTATGCCAAATGTTCTGCAAAAGCTGATGCAAGGTGCAAGTTGGTTCAACCATATACAGCCTCTTTTGGACTAACTTGACCCATATAGCTGCTTCCCTCCGGGTGGTGAAAGCCCAGAATAAATGTAGTATTGTGCTGAAAATAGTGACAAGCCGTATTCAAACTCAACTCTCCTTGGTGATAAAATTAATGGTGGATTTCCTCTGTTTTTCCCAGGATTTGTCTGTGATGCAACTAGTGCTAGAACAGGAAAAACAGAGTTCCTCCAGAAATGATCTCAGCTTGAGTCATGCCTGTAATAACCTTGTGCACCTAAGGGTTCCTCAAGTTGCCAGCAGACAGGGATACAGTTTAAGTACTCCCAGTGAGTGTAGTGCAGTTGCTCACCCATGCTGCTCCTCCCCGGTGTGACAGCGTGGTGCATAATTTAGGCTCTACGTTTGCTGTGTGTTCTCAGCAAACAGATGGTGATAAAGAATCCTGCAGGATTTGGTGCTATTTCAGTCTGGGGAACTGCATTTTTATTCCATGAACTCTACTTCCTTGGCTCCAGCCAGACACTTCTGGCTCTTACATGCTTTCCAGTGCAGAGCACTTTGCATGACCCCCTTGAAACGTGTGCTGCCTCACTGAGCCTCATCTGCGGGGGGACGCTCTTCTCAGCAGAGCGTATGCTGGGGTAAACCTGGTCCACTGGTTTTGTGGTGCCATTGTTGTGGAGATCAGGAAGATGGTCAGTCTTCCCCAGGCGCCACCTTGTGAAGTGACAAAGCTCTGCACATCCCAGGAACCACCTCGGTATCACAGTTCAACTGCTACTCTGAGCTTCCTATGAGGCCAGCTCTGGAAAGAGGCTTAACATTTACAGGGTCATGGTGCAGCTTCTCTGCCAAAATGCCTCCTGCCATTCTCCACCAGTGTTTCTAACAATGCAATACTCTTCTGCAGACACCACTCAGTCACCAACTGAGTGATATGTGATATTACAGCCAAACCTACCACATTAATGATTTTCTTCATTTCTGTGAGCACAAACTCATTTTGTAAGGCTCCAATGATTAGCAGAACAAGAATTTTGTGTGTGCAGAGATGAACATTCATCCTCCAAGATGTGAGACAACCAGAGTGGATTTCTACTGTGCAACTAACTTGTCTCAATTCTTGCACTACAAGCTGATGACACAGCCAGTACTTCCACAGGTGAGAAACACTGTTTTAAAACAGCAGACACTGTTTTTTCAGCCAGAAGTCCATCTTGAGATTTTTAACATTTTACTGAATTATTGGAAAACTCTTCATATATATGTGCTGTAACATTTCCCAATGCCTGCATGCTTTTAACACACTTTGAACTTAAGAAACACTAAGCATATAAAGAAGAAATCCAGTCCTATTCCCCAGCTATCCTAGACTGTCTGAAAATCTTAGTCACAGAAAAGGCTTTCTGTCCAGGAGTGAATGACGTATCGCATTTCTTTGAAAGTAGCACATAATCAAATTCTCCTCAGCAGCTGCAAATCCATTTCTGCTGAAACAACGAACTTTCCCTCTAGATTTTTTCACTATAAATTTCCCAAGAGATGAGTAGATAACTGATACTCTGACTCTTCGTAAAACAGCAAGAAAAATTTGACCAATTAATTACATTGGCTGCTCTGTACTGCTGTAATCTATTCCAAATGAAGAGATGCAGTCAGATTTCCCAGGAGTCAAAAGTATCCATGTTCAGGTTAATTCCTCATAATCCTCCAAGTATTAGTCTCTGGCATGCCTAAGTTCCTCCCTACAAATGTGTGCCAAAAGCAGAGAAGCTCAGAAATGCTGTCCACTACCTCTATCAAATCATACTGACACATTGACTCGCTGACGTCTGCCAGTATCATGCTTTAAGTGCTGCTGCTTAATTCCCTACAGCTCCAAACATTAAGCTTGCAATGAAGAAACTTTACAAGAAGGTGTTAATGGACACTGCAAAGGGATTTATCCCATTAGGTCACTTCTTCCATTGCAATACTCCTGCAAAAGAGCATTTAGAAATTCAGTCCTAGAGAATTCCTTCAACACTTAAGAAACCCTGAAAGAAATACCATGGAATATAACATGTGGAAAAGACATCCTGTCAGGACACTTGGGAAGACAAGTCTGGCAGTGTGACTTGGCACTAGTTTTGGAGCAATAATTAACAGTTAGAACTGAGGAACTGAGACGGAGTCAAAACAGTCCTACCCAGCTTTTACCAGGAAGGTTTCTGTGCGGGAGGCACCCAGGAGACCCTGAGTGTACTCAGTTCCCTCCGTGCGACCCAGAGGGAAGGGTGGAGGTTTCCACAGGGTGTGCAGAGACTCACATTTGGGCTGGTTGGGAGAAGTGAGTCTCACAGTGATCTCCTTCTCATGGAAATGCAGGGAAGACAAATAAAACCGCTGGTAAAAGATAGGGATTCCTGAAGAATTCCACAGTCCAGGACATTTTCAAGGGAGCTAAATATTATCCTCTCCCCATGCTAATGTGATCTTTCCACTAAGGGAGGGGAGCCTGACCGTGTTGAACCATACATGCCATATATGCACATGTATCTATGTACAGTCCAAAAACGCCAAAATATTTTGTACACAAAGCTTTCCAGCACTGTAGGTGTATCTACATGTATAAATTAGAAATAAAACATTTGGAATACTCAAAATTAATGTTTTAAATTCTGATTTAATTGTTTGGCAGGTGAGATTCCAGTGTCCTAGCCACACACACTTGCTGCAGTTTATTGACTGCACCTTTTCTATCCCATTCCTGAAAATCTATATTATTATGGATTTTCATTACTCTATCAATACTGTTTCCTGAACCTGTAGGTCTTGCCGTGAAACACTTCTTATCAATCTTCTTACCTCTTTCATTATAGCATCATTTCAAAAATCAAAGGTAGGAGTAGAAACATAGGTCTACACAATTTTATTTTTGGATGGCAAAAAAAAAGTGTTTGGAAAATATGAAGGGAAGCAAGCAGATGGAGAAAAAATGAAAACTGAGCTCCAAATAATGCATCATTTTTCAAAGTATTACTTATATTTGTTCTGCAAACAATACAGATCTATCTTAGGGTTTGCCTTATGTGCCTTGTTTTGTTACTGTATCACCAAGAGGATTCACATCCCTTTTATGAAATATTCAGGGAAAATCATATTTCTGCAGTTTACAACTGGAAGCTGTAAAACTTCCTAATGCAACAAGGAATATTGCAGTTTCTCTCAATAATTGTAACCTCAATTAGCATGTTAATACAGCTAACAGTAAGCCCAAAACTTGTTCAGACTAAGGGAACTGTAAACAAAATATTTGGCTCTGTTAGCAGAAGTGGAGTACAGCCTGAAGGTCATGCAACAGGGAAGAGCTACAGAATCATTAAATCACTGCAGCTTCTTGCAGCCCTGTTATGAAAATGCTGTACCAAAAGGTTACTGTTTACAGCTGTAGTTATTTTGTTTGCTTCCTGTCTTAATACCTGACATCACTGTACTAATTTTCAGGCCAGAACTCCAGGACACATCTCCAAGTTCACATGTTTTCACAGAAATGTTCTCTAGAATTAGCACTCTTTTTGTTCAAAAAGTTGTGTAGTTTCAGTGCTGAAGAGAGATTTTGGGATCTAAGAAACCTCTAAAATCAAGTGAGTTCCAAATACATAAGACCTTTACACTCAGCTACTAATTGAAAAAAAAAAGTGTGAAGGCAGACTTAACTTTTTGCTTTTCACAAATTTTGACATGTGGCTAAGCTGGTTTAGCAAGTGCTCCTCAATATTCTGAATTTAGATTCCAAGGACAAGAAGGCATCACCCACAGCAAATGCAATCTTCCCACCTGAATCCTCCTATGCTGCCAGCTGGCTCTAGCATTTTTTACCATCTTTTGGACCTAGAGCTATCACAATGTATTTTTACTCCTGAGGATAACCAAGATTATTAGGGCTCAGTCTTTTCTTTCATTGTTTCATCTGTGTCCTCCCAGCTTTCAGCTCGTTGTTGAAACACTTATAAAATTACTGCAATGGCCGAATTTTGTTTGGAAAAATCTTTAGTCCAGGCCAGCGAGGTAGAATAAACATCCAACCCTGAAAAACCACCATTCGATCTTACAGCATGCTACTGGTATGCATGGAAGCTTTACCACCATGTCAGTGAACTTTTTCCAAAACACTCCCAGTTTTAAAAAAGGAAGCTGGTGCAGTTAATTTTGGAATGGGCATGCAGAAAGATCTAGCAGTGACAGAAATCAAGCCATGACCACCTGTATCTCAGTTCAGTGCCTTCATCTCAACACTGCAGTAAGATCTCTGCAAAGGACTCCAGCTGTGTGCAGCACATTTGAGGAACAATGTTAGCTAAATCTGTACCAAGTGGCATTGCCAGCCAGCAAGGCTTTGGCACTCAGTAATACCTTGGCTTTGTCAACAGCCCTGTTCATTTCAGCACTGAACTTGTGAAATAAGAGAATAAGCACAGGATTCACCATCTGGCCCTCTGCGGGTATCCAAAAAGCCATAAAGCTGCTGTTCCTAAGGAAAATTTTATTTTATGACTTGTTAAGACATCAGATCTCCAACATAGCATTTGCACTAATGCTCATTAAAATTAATATTTAACCTGGCTGGCTAGTTGTATTGCCACTACTTTTTCTTGTCAGAAATGAAGCCAACCCCCTTTCTAGCTTGCTCAGTCCTCATCCCCCAGGCTAAACAGTCTTACTTGCAGGTATTATTACCTTCGAGGAGAACAAGCATGCACAACTGAGCCTGACTATGGAAATGTTTCCGATGACAGCCTTACAAAAACCATGAGGGGAGCAGCTTTAATGCAAGGGGCCAGGGAGGCAGTGAACTTTCTGTATAAACATCTGATAACAGGGTTTGCAAGTTCAACAGCTGCAGCATACCTGGGGTTTAATTTCACTTCAGCTGACTAGACAATTAAGAACTGGGAAACACCTTTATAGAAGTGGCTGTAAGGCCAACAAAGCCATTTGAATGATTGTACCTCCCACATCTCTTTTTTAATTACCTATTCCTTAGAGGCTGGCAATTAATTGTTCTTTTCATCGATCCAGTCTATCCCGGCCACCTTGCTTGACAGGCTGCTACAGCACTGCCAGCATTCTTTATGTTCCCAGTGATACTTATTTGCCCCATTTCCACTTTGAATGGGCTTGTCTGCAGCTACCACATTCATTTGCAGCTTCGGTTTCCATTGAATAAGGGTTGAATAAGCCAGGAAGATGCTGGCTTTAAATTGTTTTTTCTCCTTCTTGTACCTCTCCTTTGAACACAGTCCTACATCTTCAGCTGTAAAAGCCATTATCTTTATCTTCGTCCAGAATGTTGTGCCAGAGCCCCTTTTTGAAGCAAAAGGGTGACTGATTCCATGCTACATGAAACCTCAAAAAAGTACAGGGTAAAACTTTTCTGAGGAAAATAACCCTAATAATTTTCATTAATCATTTATTAATTTCCATTTAATAAGAGCTCTTTAAAAACTAAGTATAAGAGCAACAGGGGCTTTCTGGTCTCTCACTACAGTTGGCACACACAAGTATAGAGTCAACTCTTAGATAAGGCTGAGCAGAAAAAGCTAATTCCTTGCTCCTTCCCAAGGACAGGCACAGTCCCATGGATCGGCACCAAAACCAAACTCTGAACCTAGCTAAACCTTCACCCAATTTCTGTGTCCTTTGAGCTAGAGGCAGAAATAAAACATACTGGCACATGATTTTTCCAGCTCCAAAAGCGGTACTCAACCTTCTCTTGACTTTCTTTCAAGCTGGTCAATTTTCAACAACATTCTGTTGTCCAACTTAGCAGCAGTAAGAAATTAATACCTCTCATCTGGTTTTCTAAGTACTTGATCTTCACNCATGGAGACAATCAGCAAGGTTGAACCTCATAGATAGCTCAAGAAAGCAAAAGAAATTAACTTTATAATTATGCTTGCTATGCTCTAGATCATACATCTTCAACAGCTCAAAAATTGCTATTTACCAGTAGTCAGTGAGATTGTTCTTAAGAATACTGTCAGTGTCTGAGAAGAAAAGGCTAGTGACAGCAAAAGGAATGTCTGAGCGTATAACGTTTCTTCATTATGACGTATTGCCCAGGGAGTCACAGTCTAAGAAAATGAAAGACCCAAGGGCCGGACTCCTTCACAATTTATTTTTAAAACTCAGTTTCTGCCCCAATCCTTCAGCTTCCACTGTACAACTGGAGTCATTCAAAAATGAATCGTTTGAGCAATTCCCACAGGAATATTAGAAATACTAAGATTTGTTCTCTCTGTTTGACATGAACACGAACCAGAGCTGTGACCTAACCTAGCCTTCTTGCTTCAGTAAGTGCAAACAGACTTCCTGAAGAACACAAACTTTTCTCTCCATGACTTTCTCCCAGAGGACACAGTCCATTGGAGAGGGTGAGTTAATCTTGTTAGGTCTTCATGACAAAAGAGTCAAGGTCATTTCATCCTGCACAGATGCTGCAGAAAATGTCTGGCAGGACATGATTTCAGACATTTGAAGCAACACTCTGATTCTGCTAATGTGGACAGTTGTACTGCATTTTTTGCCAAGGCCTGAATTTGGCTCTGCATAGACCAAGAACCAGCAGCCAGCATGGGAGGTGCTGCAGTAGAGTTCTTTTCAACTCCTAACATCTGCCCTACCCACTCTAAGCAGGCCTTCCACATGTGACCATTGCCTGGAAACAGTCTCCATTTGTTCAACATACCATCATGTTAAAGCACCACTCCATTTCTTGATAACTGCCTGGCTGAGCTGAGTCAAGGAAAGGCCATGGGAGCCAAAAAGGAAATTACTGATTTTATAGCTCTGCTCCCCACTGCAAACCACTCTGTCACTGAATTCTGTGTGACTTCATTAAGATCAACTTACTTATATCAACCTTTCACTCGAAATTAAACTTATACAAAAGTATCCATCCATACCCCACAGATCATTAAATGGAAAAGCAAAGGATGGCTTGTAATTCACAGAAAATGAACTGCATTCAGCATTGGGCATCATGTTTTACTGCAGGGTGGCAACAGAACTTTTGTTTCAAATGCTGAGGTTTCCATTAGTAAGAATTTGGCCAGTGAAGAAATTTCATTAATTATGACTTGCTCCTGTGAGCAGCAGAAACCTTTACGTTCAACTGATGGCA
>WEIT01013113.1:385-20284 GCA_013389985.1 Dryoscopus gambensis
AATCTTTTGTAAAGTCGTGCCAGGAGTCTTAGCATATAAAGTGGTTTAAAAACTTTCCAATTATGAAACAAATCTGCACACATTCCTTAGTTACTGTGTTTCACTTTATGTGAACACTGTTCAAAGATTCTTGGTATTTTTACATAAAGACTATCTCTAAAAATACTATCAAACAGTTGTATCCATAGCTGTAGATAAGTGCATTAAAGGAAGGATTTGGGAACACCATATATGATTAATGTCACCACTCCAAGACTTTATTTCCTTACAGCTTGAACAGGTTTTAATGCCTAAAGCCAATATTTGCCATGTCAGCTGTCATAAGAAACCTGAAAATTTTGAGGAAAAAAAATAACCAAAGCGGTTCAGACATCTGTAAGAAAGAGACTAAGGGAAAAGAGATATCAGCAAAATGAGCATTGTCCTTCTTCAATACATTTGAATGACCTCTTCTTTGAAGAGGGCAAAGACTTGTTTTGGAGCATGATCATTAGATATGGAGGCTGGATGTATATGTGCTAAAGTTATCTTTTTCCAAATATCAGAATTTGACCCTGTTGTCAAATGGCAAGATGTAAAATAATTAGAATTAAAGTAAATATTAGACTAAAATAATACTCTAATGAGAACAGCTCATATACTCTTAGTATAAAGGGAATACTAAACAAAAACACCCCACACCATGAATTTCATCCCTGCTGCTAAAGGAAATTGCATAGTTCAGATAATAGATGGAAGAAGTTCTACACTGAAATGAATCAGTCTTGGCTGCAGCTCTTCTCCTGGAGAGCAACCCTACAGCACACCCCTCCAGGCCTTAGAAACCTTCTATTTCCAGACAGAACTTTCTCACAGCCGTTTTATACCCATTTCTTCTTGTGCCAAGGCTGTTCTTAAGTTGTTCTTCTGCCCCTCTTTGGCTGTCTTTGCTCAGAACGAGCACATCCTCTATCAGTCTTTGTTCCACTGTAAAAAGTAAACTATGGGTCTCTCCCATGATCATCTTGGTGCCCCTCTGTGAACACGATGTGAATGAAAAGAAGGAAGACGTAACTGCACAGTTACCTCTTGGATAAGTAACCAGCATGAACATTCACTAAGTTATCCAAAAAAGCATGGTTGGCTGTAACCCATCCTTTTGTTTGAGAGGAGAGTTGCTAGCACTCTAGAACAGCCTTCACACCTTGGGAAAGCTATTCAGTTTCTCGTATTTCAGCCATATAGTTATATAAAAGCAGAATTTGGCTTACTAAAGTCTTAAAATGCCTTAAAGTCTCAGCTTGTAAGAACAGACACACTTAAATAATCAAAAAGCTAAGCTGAGACCTAAAAGTACATTGGTTTTATATTTGTGCTTGAAGAACATGAGTATCTTCAGTGTGCAAAGCAAGGCACAAGTGACAAAAGAGACCACTGAGACCATCATTAAAGATCACGGGAAGAAATGATCCTGGCATATCAGTATATCAGTCACCTAACCAATGCCAGTTTTTCTCCAGTACACACAACTGAAAACAAGTGTTTAAGGAAGTTTGATATGGAGGACAGTAACTGGGCAATACTTACTGAAGGACCCTTGAATTCCAAAGAAGTTCAATTTCAAGGGTGTTTGCCATCAGAGTTTCAAGATACTTTCAGGAAATTAGAAACATACACCACAGAAGAAAGGAAACTGGGAGTGGGGAAAGATTTTGAGGATGAGGACATGTCTTACAAATTGTCAGCTGAGACTAAAGGGCTTGGAGACTACGACAAAGGAATCTGAAAGAACTACGTGCCCATTAAAAAAGTATACAAAGATATAAGCTCTAGCAAGACATTTAGAAATGTGGAGGAAAGGTATAAACAGTTTCCTCATAGATTTCTTCCCCCTTACTCAGTTCCCTGAGGAGGATTCATTTAGTAAACGCATTCTTTTAAGTATTCATTTCTGATTAAAATCTCACACAGATTTTGAGACAGAAAAGGAGTTCTTTCTAATTCTGAAAGTATTTAAAGTATCTGAAGGTTTTTGTAAAGGTGCAATAACAGAAGTCTGCAAGCAGCACACCATCATTTGCAACTAATCAGCAAATTCAGATGGCACATAAATTGACAAGAAATGTCATCAATGTAAATTAACTTTTTCAAGCCATAAGAAAAGAGCACCAGCTTCGTGTTACAACTGAAAGAATGGCTCCATTTTGGAAAGTCATTCACTATCATGCTATAGACAATGACCCCTGTCAAAAGATTTAACAAAGTTCACAGGTCAATGCAGTGGGAGGATCTCTGCTGTCCTGACTCTTAGTAATAGTCTAATCATGCAGAAAAAGTTTTAAGTGTTGATAATTTAGTGAATGAAATTCATGCCTTTTGACCCTGAATGAAGAGACAAGCGAGATTCATCTTGTCTTCAATTAAGTTTATTTTTAAGCACCTTATCTGAGCCAAGAGTCACAGGATCCCAGTATTTTTATGCCTTTTTCAAGCTGTATCATAAATTAAATCTGTAGATACTGAGTGTTGGGAAAACTTTTTCACACAACAGCCATGAAATCCTGATTCTGCTGAAGTCAGTGGGAGTGCTGCCATTTCTTCAACAGGACCTGGACTTCAGCCATGTTGTTTAAAGTCTCTGAGTGCTGTCTTGGCTACACTACCCACATGCTGTTCCCAATGGGTTCATTGGCAGGAAAAAAGACAATGCTATGTAAATGCTGAATATTACAGCTGAAGAAGAGGCAATATCACAATCTGAAGAATATGTCTGAGTTCAGTTATGAGATTTCTAAGATGCAGAAACCATTTCATTAGTTAAGCAATAAGTGGCACGCAATCCATCAGCACTGAAACCATTGTCAGCTTATGTTAAGATGCTACATGAGGGTTTGATAGCACTCTGAATGTAAAGAGTCTCAGTGTGACTGCATAGCAGAAAACGACAAGGCTCATTCACATTATGGACTACACAGATCAGAATCAGACACAAAAATTTCCATCCTAAAAATCTGTGATAAAGATAAGCTGAACTCAGAGAGTGTCTATCTAAAATTTCAGAAAAGCCTATATCCTTAAAATTGTCTATACATTCTTTTCTTTTCTTTGTGTAGTGAGGTGAAGGGACAATCCGTATGTATACAAAGCCAAGATTTCAGAGTCCAGACTGCTATGCTATATGGTCAGAGCTGTGAGGAGCAGTGCTGAAACACCACAGTCAGGGCCGTAGCAAGGGGGCAAGGGAAGAAGTGGATAAAATCCCTATCTTGCTGCCTTTAAAGCTTCAAGCAAAAGGACACAACAATGGGCACTGAATACCTAAGATTTTCCCTGTAGCTTAGATAAGCTGCCAGAAATAGTTGTCTTTGTGACTGAGCTTGTTTGGCTTTCAGGGGTGTATTTACTCTACCGGCATTTTGATGCTAAATGCTTTATCCCACCACAGCTACATCGGCAGAAAAGGAGCATTACCTGCCCACAATTTTGTGTTCCTGTACAATAGGGCATTCTCAGTGTAGTCAGTGCCTTACTTGCTCATTTTAAACACCTCCCCAAATTCAGTGGAACAATATATATTTCTATGCAAAATTAAATACTTATGTCAAGTGTTTGCAGAACAGAGCCTAAAGGTAGGAGAAAATCTTGTACTGGAAATAGCTGTATCATAAATTGTTTATATTTTGCCTTTGGCTAGATTAGTGCATCTCTATCATGATTACTTTTTCATTTTAACATTATACCACTGGAGACTTAGAGTAGCACCCATAATAATTATATTTGAAGACTTAAGGTAGCATACCTATTAATTATATCACTACATTCCTCCGTGTTTCTGAGAATGGCTCATGTTTGCCCTGCTGGGAGTCACAGCCCTCCATCTTCCATCGACCTTCCAGCCATCACACACAGAGCACCAGCAGTCTGCCTGTCCTGCCCGCCATCACCCGCTGTGTCACCATGCACAGCGAGCACCCTGCCTCCAGACATGGGAGGATGCTGAGGTCTAGCTTGTACTAGTCCTTCCCCAAGACCAGCAAGCATCCCTGGGCCAAAGCCAGTCACATGTTAGCTGTTAGCTCAGGCTGCTTATAAATAACTTGTTAATAGCTGTACAGATTTTCCCGGGCTAGGCGTTCTGCTTTCTGCTTTGATAAGAGCATGTTTTTGTTTGGGGAGGGTTCCTCAAGTACATGTTGGTATCTACTGGCTGAGCCAAACTAAATCAAGCCTGAGACATACGCGTGTGTGTGTGTGTGTGTCTGTGAGCAACAGGCGGCAGCAGGAAAAAGTTCCAGCCTGGCACACCCTCCTCAGAACATTTTCCCCTTGAAGTCACCCTCCCCTTTGTATCCTGTCCTCTTTATTTCTGGCACAGAAAAAAGAAGTATCCTGACTTGATTTCCTACAGGAGAAATTAATTAAAAATATCTGTTGCTTCGCCCTGAAGAATATATGAATGAATGAATGAAATTATAAATATGACATTAAAGACCAAAAAGGCCAGAATTTCAAAGGTTTTTTTGATGCCTCAGTTTTTAAGAGTACTAACAAAACCACATCTAGTATTGCCCCATAAAAACTAGGGGTTCTGCTCTAGAAGGGTCTAGACTCTCAGACCGCCATGGCACATCTGTGGTGGGTGTAGTGCAGCCGGCAGCAGTGTCCTGAGTGCAGCTCGAGGAGCACAGATGTGGTCCACATCTTCCACTCCCTCCCCAGGCGATGCCGTCAGAACAGTGAGATGGAGCTTTGAACATCAACTCTGGTTGTGAGGGAGTCACTGCCATCAGGTAATGTGGGGCTGACCTGGGTGACAGTACACATCAAATCAAAGGCATCCACAAGATAATTTTGTAGCACAGGCCTGTCTGAGGGCACAAATGCATTAGATAATAACAGACTTGCATCAAACACCTCATGCATTAGACCCTGTAAACTTACAGACGTGTAACTTCTTCACTGAGGTTTCCCAGTGGGCTGCATCATCCTGGGGCACTACACTGGCAGTCAGGGCAGTTACACCTCTGTCCTGCTTTGGGAGGAGAGAATTTGGTTAAACCATTCCTCAGACACTCAGCTGAGTGCCAAGAGCTGCCAGTAGGAAGCCATGGCCAGAAGATCTACTCTTGATGTTGCCTGCTGCACAACCAGGAGTCAGCACTGCTGTGGGAATGTAGCTTTGGGAGGAACTTTTAGGGCTGAGCAAGCCAAGCAGAGCACTATACGTGTACTATGAGCAGTGAGAGCTCCCAGCTCATTAGGGTTAAGATTCTTAAGAGACAATGCTGCCTCCTAACCCCTCTGGGAAGCACCCTGCCTACCCCACAGTCCTGTGGACTGACTGACCTGCCCCTTGTCCAAGACTATTCTACTTCTGCCCCAGCACCACTGCCCTAGCAGCAGCAATACTATGTAAGGACAGAAAGGCACCCCCAGGGCCAAAAGCACTGGGAGAGTAGACAGGCTTGCTGGGGAGCTGATGTCTCTCAGAAATGAGTCACCAGCTACCACCTGCCAGTAGTGGGGAGAACAGGAGCAGCATCCCCCACACCCTCTTTGCTGAAAATAACCTCTCTCTTACTGGCACAGTGCTCCTCTTTCTTATTGGCCTTCCTTAGGCTCCCAGCAAAAGGCTCCTCAGCAAAAGTTAAGAACCAAACTCTGGCCTTGAGGCTCCTCCTTCAGCTTTGTCATTAGCCTGTGACAAGCAACTCATTAAGAAGCATCCTGCATTTTTTCTGTATGTTTCTGTCTTGGCACTTGTAAGATTACAGCATGTGACAGAGCGGATGGGCGTTAGCCTTTTCAGCCTGACAGCTACGCGTACAGATTGCTGCTTGAGCCACAGGGCATTTTCCGAGAGAAATCATCCTCCCAGAGTGTGATAGATGGACAGAAACTTGAAACATCTGCGAAGGCTATAAAAATCTTGTGATAGGAGCCCATTCAGAGTGACGAAACGGTGTCTGTGAGACAGTGATCTATAGGGGTTGCCCTCTGCATGCTGCTCTGCCACAATGAGTTGGGGTTCAGCTGTCCCTCTCCACACTCACTTGTTCCTTTTCATTAGTATGACTGAGACAAACTGGAAACTACAAGTGGAAGTTTATCCTGTCCTTTGCTGTAACCCAGGCAAATCCAAAATGCCAACTGATTTTAAGGGAAATTTTCCTTTTAGGGACTGAGCTTCATGTATTATATTTATTATTATTAAAAAAAAAATGGTCACAGCTGTGCTTAATAGATGTCTGCCATGTACACTTCTACTGCCCTTCCGTATTTTTAGCACTTTAAAATATGTTTGCCATCTGTTCCTGCCACAGCATTAAAAACAATCACAGTGACTCTTTACGCAGAGGCCTTAGGATGGAAGTTGAATGGAGCCCACTCGATCACAAGTGACATGATGCCAAGTACAGTGAATATAATGAGTGTGTGGCCAGATTTTTAAAGAGCGCTGTTTGTAACCCCCTTCCCTCCAGTGCTAAGGGTCATTTATATACATGTGTCAGTATAAAAATGTGCCTCTAAGAACCAGTCTCAGAATCCAAATAGTTGAAGCAACTGGTGAAAAGGCCTGAAGTTCAATGCCATGTTTTATGCTATTACACACATCTCAATTTCTAACCAGTCAGTAGGAGAAAGGATGGAAAACAGATCAGAAACAGAGGACTTGTATTATGGCAATGTAGAAATGAATTTGTATCTGGAGAGGAATGTCTCCATTCCCCCAGCTCCACAGAGGATAACAGCTGATAACTTGTTAGGTCTTTGCCAAACGCACTTCACTGAGCTAATATTGATGAAGTGGCTTTTTGTCTCCACCAAGCTAAATACCACACTCTGGGCCAAAATATTTCTTATTGTTCAAAGACAAGGTTCTCAATTTCCTTTGATTTTTAATATACAGGCAATCATCTGCTTCCATTTTTTAATTGCCCTCATTTCTCATTTTATTGGAAAACTGGCTCTCAGCCAGATCCTTAAAGATCCCTCAATGATTACAAACAAGTAATAGTGAAGTGAAAGCAGATGACCTCTTTCCATGTCCTAAACAGTATTAGGCGGCAGATGAATGATATTTTTTGGTGGTTTCTTTTCTAATGGTTAGTGCAATTACATTTGCAGGTGGGTCAACATAGAACCAACTTACTTAGTTCAGAGGGTACCTTTAGTCTTCACCCCCATTTTCTTCCCAGAGTTATGTGCTATCATTTCTATCCATTTTATCTGCTCATATTTTTTAGAGTGCCACTCCCTCTTGTAGTCTGGATGATGAAGCATGCAATCATGCTGTTCAGTTCTGGGCACACCACAAAGAATTCCTCCCTAATTTGACATTAATGTCAATGTGGAGTGATTATAATAATAGCACTGAAGTTTTGTTGTGGGAACTAGACAAAGATGAATATGAGACTCAGAATCGAGGAACGTAAAGACAAAAACTACACTCCCCCATTGTTTTTTCTGTTCCAAGAGGTGATAAACTTCTAAAAGTTCAGGGTCTGTGCTGCATTGTCCCTCACACTGTCCACAAATGTTTTAGACAAACATACAAGAACCCTAGGAAACAGAGACTTGCTATTTTTCTGGCACATTTAATATCTGCTCACACACTTCTCACACAGCAGAAACATAGAAATATCACATCCTACCATAACAATATAACTACCACAATAAATGAAGCACTGTTGGCCCAAATCTGTCTCTGTTAAGATCAGTTTGCTACCAAGGACCAGGAGACTTGGCCCTGACTCCAAGGCCAAGACCCTCAGCTGATAGTGACAGAATTATGGACTATTACAGAATAGCTCTAGATTTTGACAGAGCTGCATCTTTAAAGCACTTTTTTTCCCTCTAGTCCTAATTCTGTTAGGAGCCTTTTTTGTACAACACCTATTACAGCCAAAAATTAGACAATATATCTATTTTAGTCATGATTATTTGACACTTTAGTACAGTGCGAAAAACACTCCCAAGGCCAGTTCCCTGTGTTTGAAGCTTTGCAAATGCCCATCCCATGGCTGGAGATCTCTTGAATTTGGCTCCACATTTCAAACATCCCCTTCTGGACACTTCAACTACGGTTACACTATGCTGGAAGGTGTCTGGAAAGTTCCTTGATGAGAAATTTTTGATCTCAATCATCTTTTTAGATACAAGGTTTGAGGAATGTGAAAGTGCTGAACAAATCTGCTGCTTAAAGCTGCAGACCAAGGCATGCATTCGTCCTCTAAAATTCCCTGGCATAGAGCCACATTTCATCACTCCTGACCACAAACTGCACTCTGTTCTATCACAGGGTCCTAACAACCTAGAAGTGCATACAACTCATTCCACAGGTAGCTTTCCCATGTATTGCCTGTATTTTCAAAATTTTTCAAGTTGTTCATGGGCCACTTCCTAATTTGTGCCTTAACAGTTCTACGTTTAAAAAAAAAAAAATTTGGTAATGTTACCTTTTATGTTTGCCAGCAGTCACAAAGTCCTTTAACAGACAGCCAGGTATTGTGGAAGTTGGCAGGTGAGCATAGACACTTTGTTTTCCGGTTTCACTTGCAGCACTGAGGTTTCAGTTCTTACTCTTGCCCCACGACACTGCCCAGATCTTGTTTGTCATGGATGAGCCAACCAGTGCACCCTTCTTAGGACAAAACTGAGCAGTTCTGCTGCAATGTCACAGAATCATTAGGGGTTGGAAAATACCGCCAGGACCATCAAGTCCATCCTTTGACTGATCGCCTCCTTGTCAACTAGATCATAGCACTAAGTGTCACATCCAGTCATTTCTTGAACACTTCCAGGGATGATGATTCTGAGCCAAAGACTTATGTTCAGCAAAGCAGCAATATTTGTGTGATGGTTTAGAGCCTATTTTTTTTTTAAGATATCTTTCCTAACATATTCAATGCCTCCCTTTCACTGAAAAAACCTGCCCTAGAAGTGCAGCAGCCATTTGTTTTTAATGCTTTTTAGAGTAGTCTTTTCCTGGTGTTCAGCAGAGGGGAAGTGTGAGCAATCCAAGTGGTGAGCAATCATATCACTATTTCAGTACTGCCCTACATATGGGAACTGTGGTTGTGAAGGATTTTATTAGGGAAATGTGGACTTCTTTATTCAGGAAGAGACAGGGGAAAAAAGGGAAGACATTTACATTTCTGCAATGACTTAAGCTTTATGGAAATCAATTATGTCAAAATAGTTGTTTGATTGTCATTATATATTCCTTGATAAACTTTGTCTGTTTGCAGGGGATAGTCTTTTGCAAATATTTCCTATGCATTTTTATTCTTTATGGAATGATGCAGCACACTTATAGAAATAACCCATCTTTTCATGAGCATTTGAAGATCTGTTTCCTGGGTTTGTCATTATTGTATTAAAGGTTATTAAAATGCATACTGGTAGCAATGACTTACTGATGCAAAGTTGCTCTTTCACCATCCAAACCCCTTTAAAGAACAGCAATGAAAAAAAATCTGCTGTTATCCACATACAGCTTTTACCCAAACAGCTCATCCAGCTGAGTGCTGCCTGCACTAAATTTCATTTCACAGGCCAGGTGTCTGATAATTAATAAATCAAATCTTCACTGAATCTTTCAGTTGATTTTTCATCTTTTCTGAAAATTAAGCTGTTTAAGTCTGAAGTTCATTCAAGTCATTAAAATGGAGATCTAGCCACTTCTACTCCATATTCCAGTGGGTTTTTAATCAGCCATGCATGGCAGCAAGGAGCCAGGACTGGCAGCAGACTTTCTGCACAACATCCACGGTTCATTTTTGGATGAGGTCTTCTACAAATGCTCCAGAAGAGACTCCCCAGAGTCATATTAGAGGCAGCAGATTTACAGGGATGGTTACTCTCTCACATCTGCCAAACGCAGAGAGACAACACGCAGCTTCCTCTTCTGCTCTCACTCCAGGGACAGAGCATTGCAGCTTGCAACGTGCATGCAGGTACATCAGCACTACAAGAGGGTATGGTTTAAAATTAAAAGAGGAGAGGTTGAGATTAGATGTTAGAAAGAAATTCTTTACTCAGGGGGTGGTGAGACACTTGAAACAGGTTGCCCAGAAAAGTTGTGGGGGCTCCATCCCTGGAAGTGTTCAAGGCCAGGTGGGATGGGGCCTGGTCTAGAGGGTGGCATCCTGCCCCTGGCAGGGGGGTTGGGACTGGACAATCTTTAAGGTTCTTTCTAATCCAAGCCTTTCTATAGTTCTATGCTATGATTCTGTGAATAAAACACTATTACCCCGAAGTGTGTTCCTTTCACTGGTTTGGAAGGACAGGGCTGTTAATATTCTGAAGCACTTTGGGGGCATCCACTTGTTCCTGTTCCTACTGAGAATTGTTTCTGTTTTCCCCAGGTTTTGTAAAGTAGCTCTCACAGTAGCACCTTCCAAGTCTTTGCTGGCTCAATTATAGAAATTATAGAATTCTAGAAATTCTGTCTATGATTACATGGAAGCTGCCATTCCAAGCTTTCATGACAGATTTATCTGGATATTTTGTAACTTTAAAGAGATTCTAATGATCAAACATGTTTTCTCTTGGTGTGGGTGATGGTCTGCTTTTTGGGAGATAAATGCATCTATCCACAGGTCTAAAACTGACTTTGTGCTTAAATACTTTGCTGAGACACGTTCTGATTAACCCCTGCAGAAGTTTGTGCTAAATGGCGGCAGGCAGAATTAATAAATTTAATTAACAAATTTTCATTGATATTACATTTTTTTTCTTTTTGAACTATTTCTAAGAAAACCAGTTGATCTCATCTTTTTAGGCTTAATCCAGAAAACAGTTTACATTTTCAGCTGGTATGTTGAAGTGCAAAACCCATGTTTGCTGAAAATATCCCATGCTTCATTAATCTTTTCCTTTAACACTGGCATGTATTTCCATGGCCAGAACTCCTCTAATTACTTGTCGTTAGGCTGGCTTTGAGCACCTACTCATACCAAGACGCAAGCAGACAGGTCGGTGACCATGCTGTCAGCTCTGAAGCAGGAGCTGAACACAGCCACAGCAAAAATACAGAGCTAAACTAATAGGGATCTCCTCCATAAAAACATTCTCCAGTGATGCAAAATGTACAGCTACTGCTAATAATAGCAACCAAACACAAACATATACATCTGGAGACATGAATAAAATCAGAGATTTAAACACATTTCTCCACTGCAGAGGTTGGGAAATTAACCAGTATAGCAACAGATGAAATTATGAAAAGATAACTGCAATGTATAATATCCAACTCTATTTCAATAAATTTAAAGGGAGATGGTTCAAACAGAGTCTTTGAAAGCTTCTGTGAAAGGAAGGGGGTGGAAAAGAAAGCACCTTGAGATTGCACATGGGAAATCTGACACTCAACTTTAAAACTGGACAGTGTCTGGTGCCTATAATAGCTACAAATGAAGGCAATCAATACTATGTACAAAATACCACTGTAATGCTCTCTAGTCTTAGATATTGCTAAATGAATACAGATGGCAAGAAGTACTTTGATCAGATGGAATATAACATAGATTTTTTGTCTCTAACAAAGCTTGACTCAAAACAAGACACGAAATGGAATGGGCCAGAAGGTCGTGTTAACCTTGTGGTTTTATAGCAAAGTGCAGTGGGAGACAAAAATGGCCCAATGTTTAGAAGTTTTGCTCATGGGTAGAGCCAGCAAGTCTGGCTGCTATCTGTTATCCTCGCATTAGCAGGCAAGGGAAGAAGCGTTAATGGGGGTTTAAGGCAAAGATTGGTAACTTAATATTAGTGAACCAATATGTCTGTCACTTTTGGGTTCATTAGTTTGATCAAGCTGTCAAAACTTTAGGAGACTGAATGATGGAAATAGATCTAGCTATTCCCATTTAATAGCCAGCACTATTTCTATCTGTGTACAGTCTGCTTCAGCATTCTCCACTAGTGTGGGACCATAGCAGTGTCAGATGCTGCAGCACTTCACATACAGGCCATGACAGGCTGTTGAATTCTTTGAAAACAGCAGAAAAAGACTGATCAGTAATTTATATGTTGTGTAGAGAAAATATTGAGAACTCAGATTCATCTTCTGAAAATATTAGTAAGTTTCATAGAAGCATTTCTCTTCAAAGCAAAGTGTAGCTGCTTCAATTCAATGTCATTTTACAAACACCATTGGATGTGCTTTCCCAGCAGCCTTTTGAGATAAATCAGAGACGTAATCTTGGCTCTTTGGCAAACAGAAGCAGAAGGAATCATTTTTCCAAAGGCAGCAGCCTGCATTTGAGCTTATGGCACACCCCATTTTTGTACAGTCAGACAGTGAAGTGCCTGGCAAAGCCTTCTGTCAGCTTGTAGGCACAAGGCTGAGACTCTGGAGACTCCTCAGTTCCTAACATTCATTCCCAAATCAGGATACTATACAAATGAAAATGATTCTTCCAAGTGGGAGGCCAGCCTTCACCAGAGAATATCTGTACTATCACCTATGGCTCTGATGCTCTGGACTGCCATGTGTTTGAGACACCATTCCTATCCTTAAGTGTCATCAAATAAGGGATTTCTCTAGAAATACCATCATTACTCTCTTATAAAAATCAATCCCTTGCCCTTTCATACCTTCTTGGCTTTTGAAAATACTTTTTCCCTATTTTGTGCAGAAACCCATAGATGACAAAAAGCATTGCTGCTTCCACAGCGTCATTATCATCACTATAACAAACAGTCTTTATTGCCTCAAGCTGAATGTAATATTTCAGAGTTAAAGAGTCCAAATCAATATTTTCATTATCCACACTATAAATTATCCATTAATAGAAGCTCATTAAGAAAGGCACCGTCATTCTCTCCCTTCACCTCAAAGTGTTGCTCTGGGCTCACAGCTGACATTGCAGGCTGTGCAGCTTTATGGATTGTTTCCTTAAGAAATCTTGGGGAAGCCTGCTGGTTCATGGCTTCAGAAAGCAAGAAAGTAAGAAAATAAGCCAGAGCTCTTTTCATCTTTCCTTTAGGCACAGCAGGAAGATAAGCAATAGGTCATGAATACTCACCTGCTTTGCAAGTTTCAAGCAGGAATGAAGCTGATGGGAAGGATTCTCTTTGAAAGGTGAGAGTACATAAGGACCACATTCTTCCCCCTGGTTCAGACAAGATGCACTTAACTCAGTTGCCTCCAAGAAGCAGAATATGGAGCTTGAAATCCACAGAGTGGTCGCCATAGCTGGATTAAAATACCAGAGGATATTTAATTCTGCTGATTTCACAGAATCCTTTCTCAGATCTCTGAGGTGCCCACTAATTCCACCAGAAAAGTAAATAATAGCCAATGTTGGCAGTTTCAAGTATCAGATGACTGTTTATGCACATTGAGCTAATTAAGGTAAAAGGGGAAGTAGCTTACCTTAATCAGCTATTGTCTTAATATGAAGAACCTAAATATTTCACCCACATAAATAAAATATCTGAATTTTTAATTTTTTTTTGAGTTTAAATTAAATTTTATGGATTTAAACTCTTTTATTTAGAAAAGAAAGACAAATCCAGTAGATAGGGATGTTAGTTCAAACCATAGTATTGAAGGGAGCCATTGCTTCCTGAAGCCCTCTCTGCTGGTACCAATTGGCAGAGTAGTTTAAGAGTTCAAACCCTTCATAGCTATGATGCATTCAAGAAATCTGGAAACTGGTAATATCGTGCAACCATAAAATTGGGTGGTTTGCATTGCCTTTGCTTTTGCTTGAACTCATCATGCCTGATCACATACTAGCTAAACAAAAAAAAAACACATGTAAAAGGAAAAACTAGCAGATAACACACAGCTGAGGAAGTGACAGGAAACTTCACTTCAGCAAGTTATGTTGCCTGGTTAAGGCAAATGACCAAATGTGGGAGCAAGTCCGCATTTTTTGCCATTCGTGTGCTGACCAGATCATTCACAAATGTACAAGTTCATGTTCTATAAAAATGTTCCCAACAGGCATTTGTATTTCTTTTGGGGTTTTTTTCCAACTTGCTCTCCATGAATGTGTTGTAACATATTCCTGATGAAGGAGAAACCAGAGAAAGTAGCTGCAATATAGTGAGAAAGTAGCTGCAATACAGTATGAAAGGCTTCTTTGATCCCAGAACATCCCAAAGGACAGGTTTCTAGGACTGTTGAAAAAAGCAGCACAGCGATGGACATTCTTTTGGAGGAGAGGTCCTAGCTCTTTCTGTGCTGATGCGGGCTCCAGCATGTTTGTTTCAGCTGCTCTTCTTGGAAGAAGGGATGTGAGTAGTACTCGTACCACCACATCCCATTGGAGAGCTGCCTCAAGGACAGGCAGAACTGCAGCTGCACAAGTATTCATACTATTTCTCCTTTACGCCAAAAATAATTGCTGAAGGATCAACTTCTTTATTTTTTTCTTATGATATTAACAAAATGTTTTACTTAAACTGATGCATCATCCAAGGTGACTCAGCCTTTTTAAGAGCCTCCTAATTCAAACTCCTAATATCAAACTCCTTAGCCCAGACTTGAGGCCAAATGACCCAACTGTACCTATAAGTAGATTTCCTAACTATGACATGACAAATTCATAATTCATTTCATTTATATTGTCAAAGAGCTTACAGCTATGCCTCTTGTGCCAAGTAAAGGAAGAAGCCCAGGAGCAACCGATTTTAATTTGGATGTGGAAAATACAGCTGAGTCACCTTCTGAGTTTCTAAGACAAACATTTCTTGGTTTATGTCAGTGACACACCAAACTTTTGATCTCAATTGTTTTGACTGAAACATTTCTCAGGGTAAAAAAAGCGCATTATTTTATTTAAATTTTCTTTCTGCAGATATTCAGGTTGAATGGAAAAATACTTTTCTTGTTCTCACTCAACCCGAATGTCCTCATTTTTCTTGGATCAAAAATAAAAAGGAATTACAGATCTCTCTCCTCATATCTATAGTGCAGAAAATTCACTTTTTTGAGGGGAAAAGAAAAGGAATAAGAGTTTCAAATTGTCTAATATTTCCTCCTGGAAAGCACCATGTCATTGAAAAGAATCTTTTTCTATCTTCTCTGTTCAACATTGTGACCTCACTTTCCAACCTCCATATTACCCACATGTGTTCCTGCCTTTTCTTTCTCCCATGCAGCTCCATAACTACACACCATATCCTGGATCTGTTTGTGTGGGTGGCCATGGAGACACAGCTGGGGTAAACTCTTACCTCATCCTACACTTAAGGACGAACAGTCTATTGCTGTTGCTGCAAGCAGCCAAAATATGTTACATTTGCTCTCTCCTAGATGTTCAACACTGCCTTTTTGGTTCCTCTCTCTAATCTGTTAGCCATCATAGCCTTCAATTTAAATTTAGATTAAAGGCAATTTGAAGCAAACACATTTATTTTGTGGTACATTTGTACAATTGTAGTCCAGTTATAATGCATATAAGGGATATTTCACATGAGGCATTCAGACTGAAGTCAGGAGGGTGGGATCCGCAGAGGTCCAAGCTCTTTAAAAAGTTTGTCCTCAGTGTCTGAGGGGTACTTCAGATGACTGCCATGGGGAGCCTTTCCACCCATGGACAGCCAGGTGAGGAGCTGAGCAACTCATCGTCTTTCCCCACAGCAGGCAGAGTCAGCAGCAAAAGCTGATCTTGCCTCCAGCCTCTCACCTCCAGAGCTCTCTGACATCTGCCAAGTCATACCTTTCTTCCTAGTGGCACAGAAACTCTTCAAAGTATTCAGTGTTTGTATTTACCATGGATAAAAAAATAAACTGGAAGGGAAACCCCTTACATCCAAACTTGCTATTTCTTCTGCTGTCTATACCTCTGCTACAGACCTGACAATGAGTTGAGTATGGACATTATGGGAACCTGAGCTGGTGAAGCAGTAAATACTCCTGGGGCAGTTCGAGTAAATCAGTAAAAGCTGAATGTGCTTCGCGCCTTGGCAGGAGTCTCAGCATGCTGCCAAATTTAGCATTCTCATTTTTAATTTCCACCTTCAGATATTTAAAATTATTCCTAGTAGCATCCATGCTTCACACTACAGCTTTACAGTTATTTGCAGAATGTTTCATGTTCTGGGTAAGAATGTGTTGATCTGTTAGCTTCCTTTCTGCTTGATTTTATATTTCCTTTCCTTGGTGATGGCATTTCATCATTTTTTCTCACGCTGTTTCCTTTGGTTCTGAGCAAGCCTAAAGCCCAGAGTATGGTCAAAAGATTTTCATCTAGTTATCATCTCTCCAGCAGCAATGTGTCTCCTGCAGCTGACCATCCAAGCTGGACATTCATTGCTGTTCTGTGACTCCAGTCACTGCATTGATTCACTTGTACTATAGGAAATTCATATTTGTTCATATCCAGATATTTCAGAACTGATCTATAACGTCAGGTTTCATAAGCAGAGACACCCTGGAAAAAAAAATGCTGAGACTCACCATGAGTGCTTGCAGGAGCCAAGTTCACTATTTATATTCATAACCCTTCACTGGCATGCACAGCCTTGGGCTCAATAATACATTATTTACCTGAGCAATTACCACTGGTCAACAATTCCCACAGAGAACTTTTGTATGGAGAATTCTTGTTTGCACATGGACTGAACACAATGCATGAACTGAAAATGTCCAAACGCTGTTTATTTAATTGGGAATAACTGATTTCTCACAATGAACATGGGGCAATCACAGTCTCTTTCTAGACATTCCTGTTATAGAAAAGATATGGTATACTCTCATGAGTTATTTGTGAGTTCCTCTCTGCTACAACTGGAAGTACATAAAGAAGACATTGTGATAAATGTACATTACAACTCCATCCCATAGTTCAAGCCTGCAGAAAGAGACAGATGGGAAAAATTTTCTATCATGTACTGCTAAATAGCATAAACTCAGTATTAATCACAATAAAAGCGAATGTTATAAAAGGAAAGGCAACAATGGCAGCTACAACTTGCATCAACCCACAAGCCTTGTCTGTTTTACCACTTCCTTAGAATAACAGAATAAGGAATACTTATTTTGTTCACTGTTGCTATTGCCGTTACAGTCAGCATTACAGATAGGAGGTCCGTCACTGAGAGAAGCTGATGAAGGTTGTAAAACATCAGTTTTGGCTGGCAAACATGAGAAAAAAATAGCACTAGGAAAAGCTGCTAGGTGGATAAGAAAATGATAGTATCAGATATAACTATAACTTTTGGGTAATGGATAAATTTTTTCACATTTCCTCATGCTCTTGTCTGCTCCCTGACATGAAGTGTGACATAGTGAGATGTCACAACAGCGTCAGCTTGTCATGGAGTACATGGACCCTCACAGCCTCTCAGCTTTCTGCTGAATAATGCATCACAGAAAAAGGGAGATAAGACTGGATGGGAATCCAAATTAAGACTCTGTTCCTGCAGTCATAAAAAGCAAAATGTCACCGACAAGTGGCAATCATAAGGATAAGTATGGGATGGGGATTAAGACACAACTTGTTGTTCACTGGGCTTGTTTCAACTCCTAGTTTTGGTAGAAAGTTGCTTTGTTCCTCATCCCTTTACAGATTAAGGAAAACACACTATTTGTCTTCACTTATTTAGATCAACAGTGACGAACAGTAAAATCTGTTTTAGACTGTCACCAAGCTATCACTTCATTGATATCTTCACAGATGACAAATTAGTCAAAAAAACCCACACTTCATTGATGCAAGTTGAATTTTTAATCAATTTTCCAGTTGAAACACTTGCATGGAAGCAACTACTGAGCTCAGAGCTCACAGCCCAGATCACACAGAGGAAGGGTGAGCTCAAGACAGGACTAACAAGGCTGCACCAAATAGTCTGAGAGCAAAATCAGGGAATCCTGCAAACTGCGCTCTGTTCCCAGCATAGGAATAGAATAAAACTCTTTAGAGAAAGCTTGTTTGGGAGCATGCAATAGCTGTAAGACATAAGAATGAGTAGAGAAACACAAAACCAAAGACTTGGTGGATAAATGTGTGAACCAGATCAGACGGAAAGAAAAAGAAGGGGAAATAAACATCTAAGTAATAGAAAGATCTCTAGGGAGTCTGTACAATCTCTAGAGCATCACAGATTTTCCATATTGATGCAAACTGATATTTTCAGGATTCATCTAATTAACTCCCACCAAGATATGACCATTAAAATAAGGCCAGAAAAGGTTCCAGGACTGATTATGTTGTGCAGAGGAGTATGGCAAAATGGTGCAAAAAGGTCTCGATGCCAGGCAAAAATAAACATTATCTGAATGGAAGCTTTTTAGAATTTGCTTCCAACCTTTATGATTTAAGATGGAAAGGAAAAAAACCACATACAGTGTCTCTGATGTCTTTTATGAGGCAACAGGGGCTTAAGTGGTGAATGGACAACACTAATGTGGCATCACATTTCTCATTCAGCTTCAACATAAGACACATGCAAGTTATTTTTGTTTCTATTGGGCTAGCAGATGCATCCTTTTGAAAAAATGTGCAATGGGAAGCTTGCTAGACAGTGACGCAACACAATGTGCAGTGCCAAAGCAAACTTTGTGTCTGTTTCTTTTCACAATGACATTAAATGAATTGGAAATAAATCCACTGAAGTGACTGGAATTATGCTCATCTAGAAACCAAGATCGAGTGAGACTCCTACATTGTTTCTTTGCACAAGCAAGGAAGCCAAGAAGTCCTTGTTCTGCAGATCTCCTTTTCCTCTGCTCCGTTAGTGTGTTTGGGCATTACTGTGCCACTAAGAATGGCCGAAGCTTTCCTTCAAATGAAATTTCATCTCCTCTCCTGCCTTTGAACACCCTGAATTTCATAGAAAGGAGATGACAGGATTCCTTACTCTCTTAGAATGGTTTTACTCAAAGCCATGTATGGTAAAACAATATAGAACACAGTTCACAAATTTTCCAAGTTGTATGCAAGAAACCTAAAGAAGTAAAGCACCTTTAGACTCCTTGATTTGTCACAAACTTTCTGTCTTTAGCTATTCCCATATAGCAACTACCAACATCATCCTCCAGCTGAAAGATAGGAAGACCTCATAATATAAGTCACCCTAAAAAAGAGTCTCCATCAGCCAACATTCCATCATCCAGGACCTGGTTTGCTTATCTTCAAAAACAAGGAGGCTGTGCAGTCCTGTGCTTCAAACCTAGCAAGTTTCCCTACAGAAGCCCCCTTGTCAGCAAAGATCTTTATATATTCTTAAAAATACACAACAGCCTTTTCCCCTCTCTAAATCTTGTAACAAGTGTTTTCATTCTATGGCTACTACAAACAAAACTCAGTTCCTGGACAGGTACTTTGTGTAGATGCATAACCAAATTAAGGGGCTTTGCCTTTAAAGCTGGCATTTAGCCATTATGGTCACTGCTCCTTTTGGGCAGCATGCTTACAGGATCCATATGGATCTTTATCTTGTGCAGTTGGGCTTTTTTCTGCTATTGCCAGTCAGAACACTGATCCAGAGCTAAAGAAACATGGCCAGAGCTGAGCTTTTTCTCAGGGTAATGGTTGGATCTGTTCATGCACTCTATAAATGTCTTGGATGAATCTTCTTTAGGATGAATTTCATTTATAAAATATGTAAAAATATTATTGTAGACTTCTCCAAGCCAATTTCAGGCTTTAAATCTAAACCCACTTATTCATATATTTAACTTGATACACATGACCAATTTATTGATTTCTCTTTATATTGAGTTCAGTGGAGCTACTCACATGTGTCAGGGTAAGCGAAAGTGTGTTTGTGCGACAGTGATTTAATTGCCCTGATCTCATTTTTTTTTAGCTATTCCTCATGAAGGATTGACTGTTAGAGGTAAACACCAAAGGGAACAGTAAAGTTTCAATCTCTGGTATTTTCAAATTAAGTTTGCAAACATCTCCTGGAAATATGCATCACCAGTCCAAGGCAACTTAACTGAGAGTTAACTGAGGG